>JAHKKF010514923.1:15224-28756 GCA_019740295.1 Labeo calbasu
TGTGAGATAAAATGTCACAATTACCTTTTTTACATTTTTTATTCAGGAGGTGTTTATGGTAAGGTGTCTTTCCAGTTTTTTATTTACTGTTGGTTACTAGGTTACCAATATCACCATCATCCGCTCAAACAACCTGATAGAAATGCACCTAATTCGCATTCCTAATTTTTATTTTTTTTTTAAAGATTGGCTTCACGTTTGGATGAACACCCAACTATTGATACAAAGTACCAGAGAGGATATATATAGAGTAGTGTTTTCCTCCTTTTAAAGCAAATCCTCAAAAAACTCCTTTAAAGTGCATCCCGTAGATTACACTTCTTGTTCACAAATAAACATGTATAACACTAATAAGCACACATTTACTTGAAGGTAAATTAAAACATCAACAACAGCAATAATAATAATGTTAAAAAGAAGCCCAATTTCACTGTTCTCAAATTCATTCATGTGTAAAATTCTATAGACCAATTTTGGTGTCTGCAAACAGTGTTGACGTTTTTTGTGGGCGGAGCTTATCTGGTGGCAAAAAATTACAGTTTTCAAGTAGCAGTCTACAGAAAGCCATGGAATAAAAAAATAAATAAGGTCAATTTGAGTTTATATTTCAAAATTTTGAATTAATTCTCTTAATTTCAATATTATATCTCACTATTGTTAAGTTAAATCAAGTTAAAAGTCCAAACTAGGAGACATAAACTTGCATCTGCAAGAAAAAAGCCAAAATTATGAGATAAATGTTATGTAAAATGTTATAGGTTTAAACAGTATTTTGATGCTATAACTGTGGAGCTAGTACAATATGTCCCCAATGATCTGCATTTGTGAATATTATGTAGACCTATTGTTTAAATCAAATGTATGCTTTAAAAGTAGAATAATCATAGCAGGTTTCATCCATTTAAATGTGTTTAACTTCAAATGGCGTCTTTGGCGACAGTATTCTATAAAAATTATTTGTATTACGATTCTGACATTAAAAGGTACAACAATACATTTTTTCTCTTATTCTATGGATTTTGCTCGTTTCCCTACTCTTGTTACCAGTGTTTTTCTGTCACCACAATGCGCACGGCAGCAAGTGACATAACTGTGACGTCTACTCCAAACTGGTCTATAAAGCTTGACTGAGCGAGCAAGAGAAACTAAAATGGGCGGGCCTTAACAAACAGTCAATTGTTGTTGATCTCAGGTGCATTTAGGGATTGATCACATTGACATACCAGTTTCCTGCACCATGCGGTGAATAATTGGAAAGAAGGCTAAAAGTCTGTGGTTGACATGAAATCATTACCAGATGTTCATGTAGTGGAACCTTACATTTTGACTGAAGGATTGTAGGCATTTTATGAAGCTCAGAACAGTTGTTAAATCAACCAATAACAAAGTCTAATTCACCAATCTGAACCAAAAACAAATCTGCAAACCAACAAACCTTAAAAAGTCCCATCTTCACTATCATCAAATATGCATTTTTCTGTCAGTGCTACCCAGCTGACGATGCTTATTAAAAACACTGATGCATGGGGAAAAAAACATGCATTAAAGCCTTTTAAATTGACCATATATGTTCATCCTGTCACGCTGATCTTTTAGACATATATTGTGGAAATTCTCAGGGTTGAAGTATGCTGTTTCTTTTCCTTTTTCCTTTCCATGAGGAAGGTCAAGACTCTTTCAACTTACAGCTGAGTCCTGTATATTCACACACCTAACAGACTTTTTTTGGGAGTTTTTAATTATAGGATAAACTGGCAACAGAAAACCAAATGTGCTCAGATAATGTTACAAAATCAGATAATGCTTGAAATAAACAATATGACATTCAAAAATTATTGTTGTTATCTTCAAGCACAGCCTGTTTAAACAAAACAAAGGAACTGTAAATAACACATTATGAAAGTTGCTGTATAATGTATGAGTTTATTCTTTCATTAGACACCAATGTATCTCTATTCTGCAATCTGTTACCTGTCACGTCAGCATTTGCTAAATGAAGTGAACCATGGTTTTGGGAAAGGAAAGGGCCTGTAAAGGTGTACCCCCGTGACTGTTACGAGTCAAATCCATAATGCACAGCATTATGCACAGCCTGTATGGTCTATTTTTTGCACCGTTCATGTTCACACACCTCTGTAAAGGACAATTTTTATTATGTCAGTCTTGAGCGCTAATGCAAGTGCAATCTGCAAGGAGACCAAAATAGCAAGCATCAGTAAGTCTACATGCACTCGCTCATTCTGTTGAGCTGCAAAAATGCAGCTGTTCCCAAAAGAGAGATGAGTGTTTTGCTATAAATGGGCCCTGACCCCTCAGAGGTACTGAACAGAACAAATTTAGCCCAAACAGCGTTAGCATTAATGAAGGAGGCGCAACGCACTGCTACATGCTCCCGCAACACACACACACACACACACACACACACATCATCCCTCCAACCACTCTTTTTCTCATGCAAATAGGAGTTGCCATAGGAACCATGGGCTAAAATGCAGATATATTAAAGAAGGGCCAATAAATGAATGGTAGAGCAGAGTGATTGGTATGGAAATACAATGACAATGAAAGGGAAAGGTAGCGGGATGGTTTTCAATAAAACACAAATTTGTGTTGAATACGCCAATACGCAGATTGCCCAAAAGCACCTTTGTGCCGAGTAAGTGCTTTTTTAGATTAGAGAATGAACAGTGCAATTTAAAAAAAAAAAACTAAATTTGATTACAAATTACAATGGATGTGGAGACCGGTCTACAAATTGTAATCTGTGCATCTCAGACTGAAAGTAAATATACACCTGTGCACCTGTGTACCACCAAACTCTAGATTAAATAGAGCGTCCCACTTTTTTGCTCCTGTTTCTGTGAGTTGGCACACCTGGAGAAAGAGAAGGATTGTATAATGCTAAATATGAATATGGAACAAACACTACAAGAAGATCACAAGAGGTTACAAGAACCTCATTAGGTCTACAGGCTTTAGGTGAAGGATCTGGAATAAACCAGATAAAAATCTCAATGTAGGGATTTAAAGGGGTAGTTCATCCAAAATTGAAAATTCTGTCATTAATTACTCACTCACATTTTGTTCTAAACTTGTAAGACCTTTGCTCATCTTCAGAACACAAATCAAGATTTTTTTGATGAAATCTGACAGTTTTCTGACCTGCACAGACAGCAACGCAGAACGGTAGTAAGAACATTGGTAAAATAATCCATGTGACATCAGTGGTTCAACCTTAATTTTATGATGCTACAAGAATACTTTTTGCGCACAAAGAAAACAAAAAAACGACTTTATTTGACAATTTCTTCCGTGTCTGTCTTTGACGAAAGTACCACAACTCGTGCATTAAAAAAGTATTCTTGTAGCTTCATAACATTCACACAGATGTCACACTGACTATTTTAACAGTGTGCTTACTACCTTTCTAGGCCTTGAATGTGGTAGCTGCATTGCTGTCAATGGTCAGAAAGCTGTCGGATTTCATCAAAAATATCTTAAGCTATGTTTCGAAGATGAAGGAAGATCTTACATGTTTGAAACGACATGAGGGTGAGTAATTAATGACAGAATCTTCATTTTTGGGTGAACTATCCCTTTAAAGGTCCACTGAAGTGCCTTGAAACAAGCAGCCTTACACTGCGTAGTGACGTAATTTCAAAAATTTCGCCCAGGAAAACAGGGCGGGACATGTCGAGCAGCCCAACCCCCTTTTTTAAAATAGCCAATAGCGTTTCATTTATGTGCTTGAGCCATTTGACAGCCAACAGTCTAAATGATTACCCCCTATTTAATATGAAACTCTTACTAAAACAAAATAGTGATCATAATCATGCTGAGGCTGTGTGGTTTTAAAAGTGTTTAATATATGCCGACTCGCGCATGTGATCCGCTCCGTGCGATCGCGTCTCTGAACCAGAGCCAAAATCCGGAACAGAAGGTGCGCGCTGCTGTGGTTTGCGTGACACAACGCAAAACCAGACCTCATTTGCCCCAATCAAAAGCATATTTGCACTGTCTGAATCGTTCCCTATCGCCTTGTGCACTACATGCTATTCACCATACAGAAAATACTAACACTGTGAACAAGTGACCGATCACAGCCGCAGCTTCAGCAGTTTTTATAGTGTAGGGTGCGGGACGCTTCGGATTCTAGAGAGCATTTGATTGGACAGAAAACTTGATAATAAACTGAAGTGCAGCGTGATGTCATCAAAATTGTTGATTCATATTGGCGGAGGTAAGATACTGTCAGTTTTGAATGCTTATATCTTATAAAGTTTTCTTGTTTTGGAGCACACTAGCTTATAGAGAACTTAACATATTCATACTAAAAGTAAAAACACTTTAATTTTGATTTCATGGGGACTATAAAATTATTAAGTTAATTAAATTACTCAGTCAAATGAGGAAAAGACAACACAGACTCATGAAAATAGTCCCTCTATATACATTTCTGCAACATCGTAATTACATACCTTACGCATGTTTCATGACAGTTTTCAAAGTAAAATGTCCAGAGAGTGGCGCTAAAACACACATTCAATATGTGACCGAAGCACGTTTTTATCACGCTGATACAGACACGTATTTCTGCATATTAATTAGGTAGCTTGAGGTACCTATTGCAGAAGTTCAGAATTCAAATATCTGGTTAGAGTCCCTAAAGACTGGAAATATCCCTACAAACCCAACCCTAAACTTAGCCGGTAGTGTTAACAAATGCAAAAGTAATAAAAAATGTATTTGTTGATGCAGCTGTGCTATTTTAACTTGCTTATGCGGATTTGAGCTGTTTTGTCAAACTGCAGTTTCACAGGGTTTGCACCGGAGCTCATCAGCGCTGTATCATGTGAGTTACCGAGCAAACCTACTGAATTAGAAAACTCACGCATATGAAGCTGTATATATGATGACAACCTTCAAAAGTGTTAGTTTTCAAATCGTGCAGGATGTTAGAATTGTTTTGAAGTCATAACATAATATTCTGCAAGTAACTGTGAAAATTAGGCTTTATTAATCAAAACTCTGTACCTGTAAATCATACCTTGTGTGAAAAGGAATAAAAGCTGTTTTACTGCATCTAGTGTACATTTCAACTGGAAACTGCAGTGATTCATACATATAGGTGCATTATTTTACTTTTGTAGAAATGTATATAGAGGTACGTATTTCCAATGAGCCTATGCTGGGAAAAGAAGTGTGCTTACTCAAGACACAAGAAACTGTAATGCATTATTATTATGTTAACTATGATTCATAAAATATGTAAATAAATGTATGTACACAAGTGGAAGACCAATAAAAGCATCTATACTGACTTCCCTGCTCAAGACAATCATTATTAAGCAGACATCTTACGTGATTTCCTTTTCGGTTAAAACCCAAAGCTTGTCAGTGTAAAATTATTTATGCAAATGGGTTACACTGAATGAGGTTATTCATATAAGGGGTGAAGCGTGCGTGACTCTATCAAACACTGAGCTGTTGATCGTGAGGTAACGTTGCTCTAACCACGCTCTGTTCTTTAGAGGATGACAGACATGCACAGCATCAAACTCCATGCCGCATCCTGCTTTGTCAGCACAGGGACAGCTGTTCACAGGAAGGTCCTAGACTCACGTTGAATTGCGGTCCTTACACACAGAGATAAGCACTGCAGGCTGAAGACACAGCCAGGCAGGTTTAACCAAGGTAAAACATCTTCAGCCACGTCAGTTTCCATCATTGGCTAGTAGTCAAAAGTCGTGCTTGTAAAACAAAACACAACTGATGCAGCATTTCAGAGATTTTGTTTTAGGATAAGCTATCCTAACTACTGTATGTTTCAGATTTCCATGTGTCGCATCAGGTTGCTAAATATTAAAGGTACGCTCATTTAGTATTTAGTTTACATTTTGCTGGCTTTCATACTGACACCTACAGGTTCACACTGCTTTTGCGCCTGCATGTCAATATTTATCATTTTTGTCATGCATGCATCTATAAAGTCCACATTCTTGGACTCCATCCCAACAAATTTTGTGCATTGTTGGGGGTTCGTGCTGGTGCGCAGTATGTCGCGAGCGCTCTCCTTGTATAATGCAGTGCGGCTGTCTTAGACTGAGACATTTGGTGGTGTGCTGGCTACGGCCACCACTTGACGTCCTGCCGTTTGTCCTCGCTCTGTGGAGCTGCGGGTCGTCACTTCAACATGGACCGCTTGAGTGGACATTTTATTTTTCCACTCATACTGATTCTTTTTGGACTGTCAGGTGGATCACACATGCAGATCACAATGATGATTTCATGTTTATAGTTTATAAACAATGAAGAAGCATTTTATTAATAGTGTTGTTGTTGTTATCATTAAAAAAAACATTCATTTTCTCAAATGGAGAACTGATTTAACGATAACTTACAAACATTTGTGACCCTGGACCACAAAACCAGTCATAAAGCTAATTTTTGTTAGGATAGGACAATATTTGGCCGAGATACAACTATTTGAAAATCTGGAATCTGAAGGTGCAAAAAATCAAAATACTGAGAAAACCACCTTTAAAGTTGTCCAAATGAAGTTTTTAGTAATACATATTACTGATAAAAAAAAAATAGGTTTTGAAATTTACAAAATATCTTCATGGAATACAATATTAGTATCCTAATCATTTTTGTCATAAAAGAAAAATCAATCATTTTGACCCATACAATGTATTTTTTGCTATTTTACAAATATGGTCCAGGGTCACAATTAAAGACAGATTTCCTGCTACGAGGCTGTTAATTGTTTTTGTTGATACAATTATTTCCACATGGTTTTGAGCAGAGGACTTCTTGGTGAAAAACTACATTACCCATAATTCTGAAAAAAAATCCACCAATCAAAAAATTACAACAAACAGGACACGACTGAGCGCTGTCAAATGACTTAAATATTTGTATATATGTGCATATTTTGTGATAAACATAAAATACACATGTACTATAATAATCATCATCTTTAAACCAATAGTTTTATATTTATCTACCGTGCGATTTTTGCTTCAAATCAAATGTTGTATTATTGTGATTCATCTCGTAGCTGGTTGGTATGGTTTATGGCTTTAAACTAAGTCCTACTTAAAATTCCTATGGGAAAAATACTTCCATAACCAAAGTGGGCGGGCACTGTTGGTCATGTGATCTCAACATGGTGGCCTCCATTAGAAGACCACCCGATCAATGAATAGAGCAGCTTTCCTCACGCAAGTGATAACATTTTAATCATATTTGTCAGCTATCCATTTCTTTATCTCTAACATGCTGGAATAAGCTGGAGTGTATCTTTAATCTACGTCATCTACACGTTTTTAAAGGACCATGAAGCTATTTTCTAGTAAAAATGATCATGCATAATCACTCTGAACTCGGCACAAACCACACAACATTGTTAGAACTATGTTTTAGTGACAACAAATATACAACATACTTTAAAATATCTTAAAACAAAGATGTTGTGCCATCTGTAAAGGAGTCAGAAGGTTCAGCCTAATCAGCAGCAGTCCGTGTTGGATCCCAACAACACGAATAAAGAACACTAAATGCTGCACAACACCTTTTCAGACGCCCAAACGGCGTCTTGTGAACATAAAGTTCAGTTTTGGGAACGATTTGTTATTAAACACGTTGTGAAGACGCAGTTGCCAAGGTAGGATGCTATTAATATCAGCGCGGGAATTAAATCAATACGTCAAACAGACTGCGATTCTACGCCAGTTTTCCGCATGATGGCGACTCTGAGGTTTATAAAGTGCTTCTCTAGCGTCATTTTCTCTCTTGTGTGAAGCAGAGAGCGGAACAGTCGAAACTTAAATGTCTCTGAGGAGAAACGCTGATAAATAACATCCTTTTTCCTGGAAAGCCAAACGATGAAACACACTGAACTTAAAACGGTAAACTGTTGACTGCCATTAGCGTTTATATATAATGACAAACAAGTTTGCTGCATTAAGTACTAAAATAATTCTGTCATTCCTTTGATTTTATGTTGTTATACATTCTGGGAGATGGACCAGAGACTCACAGCAACAGTCACTATTCGTTTTCATTGTATATTGTTTCATACAATGAAAGTGAACGGTGACTGAAGCTGTCCTCTTTTTGAGTTCCACAGACGAAAGTAAGTCATACAGGGTTAAAACAACATGAGGGTGAGTATATACGCTTGGATGAACTAGATCTAGATAATGACAAGGAACATAGTAGCTTATATTTGTAATCAATTTATAATTTATGTAACCACACGGAATCAATCTGTCCGTACGCATATTATGTAACATACACGATGGATTTGTACAGTAATGTCATCTCGCAGAAAAGATGCTCATTTCCAAGAGAAAAAGTAGAAATGAGAGATAAACCCTATTAAACAAACACAGGAAATATGAGGTGCAAAAAATCTCCGAGCGCTGAGCAAAATTGTTGGTTGTCTCGGGCGCATGCTCATCATCTTTACGCATAAAACAAACCCCCAGTCGCTGCTGGCTGAAAACAGAATGTGCATTTTCAGTTGCCTTACCTCAAAAGTAACTATTCTAACGCTCTACATACAGAAGTATGAAGCAAAGTTGTCATTCCGTTTGTTTCGTACCTGTTTTTCTAAGCACTCCTTGGCTGAGAGTGAAGGTTTGGGTGAGGGCGACCTGTCACACACACATCCCTCCAACAGGTATAATCCCGAGGGTCGCGAACTGGACTCGCTTTCAAAATAAAAAAGCATATTTTGCAACAGAGCAAACCACTTGGTGTGCCATTTTGTGTTGTCGGAGCTCTTTTTGCTTAAGCAGCCTCGCCTCGTGCCATCTTTCTTTGCCAAAAGACCCAGGTAGGTGACATGACCATCATTAAGTCGAATTCCCTTCTGCATTTTTGTGGAGAAGATGCTGGTTTTGGGGAGGGGAACGGCTTGTTTTGGTCCTTACATCTTCTTAGCGCGATATCCCCGAGCAGACGGGCACTTTGTGGATTAGAAACGAAGCCTGGCACGTTCTGCCCATCCACTGCAATCACCGCCTTGGCATGAAGTAGGGAAGAAGCGCAGAGGAAAACGAAGAATGCCAAAGTCTACCATCGTAGTGTTGTCGAATGCGTTCAGGCTTTGGGAAAAAGGTACAAAAATGCCACCCGTTGCCTCTTCTGTGACGCAGTGAGCGCGGAGAATTAGGCTACAGTGTATGCGAGTGATGGTTTGTCGCGTTCTCACGTGAAATTCTCTCTAAACCAGTGCGCGCGCTCACTGCTGAATGAGGCAGTGGCGTCACGTGATCCGGTTTCAGAACCTCGGACAGAGAGACAAACGTAGGCTACTTTTACAGTCACTTGAGTTCAGTTTAGATCTGTTGCACAGATCCAGACCCGTTTTGAAACTGTATTGCATTAAATGATACCACGTGCCATGTTTGAACTAAAGGTAACACATTTGAAGTGTCTTATATACCACAAACGGTGCGTTTCAATGCTGCATAGAGGCGGCAAAATAGCCTATTTATAACAAGAAATTTTAATGGTAGAAATAATGCAACGAAAAGTATGACAGATGTGTAATTAGGCGCTGCAGAAAGACTTCTTAGCCATGATATATTCACATGAGCCATATTGTTTTTCATACCCACCGTTTCTTTTCTTTTTTTTTTTTTATCGTAAGAGCGGGCACGGCCATTTAGAAACTTTTTAGGTCTGGTTACGGTCACATCCGCGTCCAACTATTTTTAGCCGTACAAAACAGGTTTACTGCTTGATACTGCAAATTGGTGTCTTAACATATTATTTTAATGTATTATCTTAATTATGAATACACTGGTTTGTAGTGCAAACAGTTTTACCATTTACTACACAATGTTATTCTTCATGTAACTCTCACAATGTAACTCTCAACCCGAACCAGAAGTGTCCTAAGTACACACGATACACACGCGATAAAAGCTATCTTTTCCATGTTAATCATTGTTTCTGTCCTAATTAATTTTTGTTCTAATTTTAGAAACTGTTTCAATTTCCGTTAAGTCGCGGCAGGAACAGCAACATACAAACTATGACAGTGATAATCTTAAGTGCTGATTATGTGCTCCATTCAATGTTAAAAGGGTCTAATGTGAGTCTGAATATCATATTGCATGATATTTATAGCCATAATGAAAGCGACAACAGATAATTTACCTCAGATCTTAAAAATAAATGAAAGCAAACTTGTACATTAACTCAGTAGTACAGGTTTTCAAACTAAAGTACTTTTTAAATGCCTTGTTAGATAACGGCTTTGTCTTGTTGTATTGTGTTAGTTTAGCAAAAGTATCTTTTTGTTTTAAATATTTATTTTTGGCCTTTATTATAATAGGACAGAGCTGACAGGAAACAAAGTGGGAGAGAGAGAAGGGGGCGGTATCAGAAAAGATACTGTCCATTTTATCCTTTTTTTTGCAAGAGTGGGCGTGGCCATTTGTAAATTTGATGGGTGTGGCTTCCTGTCTCATTTGCGTCCAGCTATTTTTAGCTGTACAAAACAGCTCGTTTTGCTGCTTGATATTGCAAACTAGTGTGTCTTACCATATTATGAACACACTGGTTTGTAGTGCAAACAGTTTTACCGTTTACTGCCCATTGTTATTCTTCTCGTTATTTCCCTATAGTGTGTAATGAACCGGAAGTCTTACCCATAGGCTTACTTGCACGTTGAAGAAAAGGTGGATAATGGTTGGAACTGTAAATATAAACACATGAATTAATAAAAATATAAAATTAGAAATAAAAATTAGAAATAATTATATACATACTCAAAGTTCAAAGGGTTAGTTCACCAAAAAAAGAAAATTGCGTCATCATTTACTCACCCATACTATGGAAGTCAATGGCTACAGTCAAATGTTTGGTTACCAACATTTTTCAAAATATTTTCTATTGTGCTCAACAAAAGAAAGAAACTCAGGTTTGGGTGATCTTTTTAAGGCTGCACTGATGCTGCATTTTATTGACACACAACCAACGCCGCATCAGACCTGCCTTTTAAACGCTATGGGCTGAGGTCGCTCTGAGTTGGATATTTTAATATGTGCAAATGCATTTAACTTGCTTGTATTAAAAATGCCTTATGATTATGTAATAGCTTCTCTAATCAATTGTCTTTTTTCATCCATTTCAACAAAATCAATTAAAACTACTTTTAAAAGCATTATTCCCATTGGAATTATCATTTAAGATCACTAAACATTCTTATTACACGTTCAGAGGTATTATTGCTCTTTTAGGTAGCTCTATGGCTTGTCCGACCAATGCGTTTATCTGTAATCAATTGTGTGAATGATCATTAGTGGTCGATTGGCAGTAAATCATGCAGGTCTTTGCGTTTGCTCAGTTAATCAAAGGAGCATTTGCAATGAGCGGTACACTTCCTGCCACCCTGCAGGAAAGCTTGTTTTGCGTCTCTCAGGGTTATTGCACTTTCAGTGCACCCTACGAAGATTTCTAAGAAAAACATTTGTCTTTGAAGATCAATTAAAATACTAATTTCTGTACTAAACCGTTTCAGAAGGGCTTAAACCAGCACTTTGTGTCCACACTCAAACCTTACAATAGATGACGGTTGTAATCAGCCATTTATGTTTAAACGCAGCAGCTCCTTGAACATCTCTGTCATTTCCTCTTCTTTATCTCCTGTAATTGTTGACACCACGTCTGTGATTCACCATAAGCAGAAAAAAAAATCTACCAAGGACATGTTCGTAATGCCTCCATTCAGCCCTTTCCTGTAGAGATATGACTCCTGACCTTCCTTACATAGTAAAGGTGATGTCAGCTTTTCCGTGAATACAGCGCATAAAATGGCTTTTTCTGAATGATCACTGAAACAGGTGAGAATCACTTTCCGTACATTTTAAAATGTAGTGTTTTGGAAAGAGGCTGTGTGGTTGAAGTAAGTAAACTGTCTGATTAACCTTGTTTACAAAACATCTCAAATCATTTTGAGCACCTATAAAGTCATAAAATGGCTTTCTAAATAAATCTTATTGATTTTGTGCCCAATTCAACCATGCTTATTTTTTATTATTTTAAATTTGAGCCTTAATTTTTAATCAGAATGTTACAGTTCAATATTCCAGCAAATATAGACTGTTTTCAGTTTATGAATCCAATCATTTCATCAGCTTAAACCTGCTCCTTTCTTCAAATTTGCCTCAATCCAATTAACATTTGATGAATAGGACCAAGATTCTTTTTCGGTAATTCATTTCAGTTGTCAAAATAGTGTGCTGCAGTGATGAAGTATTTTTGTAGGCCAACCTGGAAGTTCCCTCACCCTGGTTCCCTTAACCAAAACCCACAAAATAGCCTCGATGACCTACAATAACGTATGATTTTGACACATTTTGTTCATAATGCTCAATCTTCACAAATGAATACCTCTTTAATGATTTTTTAAGCATAAATACAAAAGTAAACAGGTAAATGTAGGCTATAAACGAATTACACCACAGACACCACCATGATTTCAATATTACCATTACTAAGCTTCTGACAACTTAAATTAAAAATTGTGAAAATATCTTGAGAGTGTGTTAACCACATACCTTATTTTAGGCATTGAACCAAAAACCCATTTTAAAAAACCACTGATTTTGGGACGATGGAACCGGAAGTGGTAAAATGCTGACTCGTTTCTAGGTCTCGGCCTACAAACAAACATACATTATACTTGCAGCAATCTACATGAACAAAAAGATCTGACTTGCATGACAATGTGACTTTAATAGTTAAGCCAAAAATGAAAATTCTGTAATTATTTACTTACCCTCACTGTTATTCTTTGTCCTACAAAACACATTTATGCAGTTCTTGGTGGTTTTCGTGGCATTTCTTTCCCTTATTTGTCACTATAAACAGTTATTGTATAGAAAAGAACTGCATAAATATTCTTCAGTTTCATACATTGTAGGGCAAAATACCGGAAGTGGCTCATTCCACGGACGAAAATGGACCTTTCTCACATTTCCGGGTTTCTCATAGCCGAAGTCGTCATAGTTGGGTAAAATCCACTGATCTATAATAAAGAACATTATATATAGATCAGTGGTAAAATCCGAGAGCAGTGAATAGGAGAGTACCACAATATATTTATTGCGTTCCCCAAAAGAAAAACTACACGATAAAAAAATTGAGCTAGGCTGATATCGGCACTCAGAAGAGAGAACAATGTCAAATTTGCCGTCCCTCCCATAGATGCGGCATTAGAAGCACCCTCGCATAACGTGGAGTATTTTTGTAACTTGATGAAAAGGCGATATAATAAAAAGTATAGTGTTATAAATGTACATACATATTTTTAAAAATCAAAATATAAAAAAATTAAAGCATTTATGATGATGATGACGGTTGAAACGCCTCATCACAGGCTTGTGAAAATGGTACATCCATCATAAAATGCATTTTTTCAAGGCTGCATGATATATAAAACCCATTTAAAATCATAATAAATAATGCTATTGTGAATTCACAAACGTTACGATTCTATTAAATAAAAT
>JAHKKF010514925.1:0-52988 GCA_019740295.1 Labeo calbasu
TGACTTTTTAAAAAAGTTTTTTTATTTTATTTTTTACACAACTCACATTTTACACTGTTTTCATGTATTTATTTATTTATTTATTTTCTGAAAAACGAGACCAAAAATAAAAATGAGAGAAATAGTTTTAAAACATACTAAAACTAATAATAATAAATAAAAGTCTAATGCACTGGTGTTATTTTACTATTAATTATATAATAAAGCTTTATGAATTAGCTTTTTTAGATTGAATTATATTATTTTAATTTTTAAGTTTAATTGTAATAATTAGTTTTCAATATTTCTGTTTAGCTTTTAATATTTATATTTTATTTTATTTTTATTTCAGTTTCAGTACCAACACAGTAATGTACATTGTAAACTGATAAAATTTTCACTTTTATTAATTTATTTATGTATTTAAAGTTCTCAAATTTGCAAAGCAAAACTGTATATTTTGCTTTATTTCAGTGTAATGTCTCTGAACTATTTAGTACTTAATGCATCTGAATAGAGTATAAAAGAGTTTCACCTATTTTGTTGTTTTTGTTGTTTTCAGAACAGACTATAGTGTCATTATATAAAGGAGCTTCCTGCTTAAAGGAGTAGTTCACCCAAAAATAACAATATGCTAAAAATGTACTCAGTCCACCCAAAATGTAGATGAGTTTATTTCTTCATTGCAACAGATAGCATTACATCACTTGCTCACTAATGGTTTCATTGCAGTGAATGGGTGCCGTCAGAATTAGAGCTCAAATAGTTGATAAACACAACACAATAATCCACAATCAATTAACATCTTGTATTTTTTTCTCCAAATCTGTTCCAATGAAGAAACAAACTCATCTACGTCTTTTAATGCCTGAGGGTACATTTTAATTTTGAGTGAACTATTCCTTTAATAGGTTAAATTATCTAAAGTATAGCTAATGTCAGTCTGGCTTGCATTACTTCATTTTAGGATTTTTTTTAAACCAGACAGGGTAAAAGTGGGTAAGAATAGGACCAGGCTCGGACCCACAGTGGGCATTGAGTTTGCGCCAGTGCCACCCGGTGCCGCCCCCTTGCCATGCTGGAGTACGTGAGGGACAGAGGAGATTCACACCACGACGGCACCCACAGAGACGCCCACTCACAGTCTGAGCTCGTGAAGCTCAAGTCCTGATCGTCCAGCACAACCACACGGCTTCACCCACTCTTTATCTCTCTGCCTCTCTGTGTCTCCCACACACACCTTCTTTTCTTTTATATTTGCAGTTCATACGCCCCGTTTCTGTTTTAAACTCAGTAAAGCAGGAGTGCCACAAAACTGAATGAAATGCTTGTCAAATGATTGCCCGCCTCACATCAATTAGCCGCAGGCTGCCATTTAGCATCCCAGCTGGTGAAAACCAAAAGCAGATAGAGAAAGAAAATACTCTCTCTCTTTCGCTCTCTCTATTTTTTAATCATTCCCGTTACCCCTCCACCCACCAGCAGTCACTGTACACACACACACTCATACACATTCAGCAGAGGAACAGTTCGTTCTCTGCGCTCACATGGTCTGTCTTTCTTACTCACTGGCTCCCACTGCAGTATGATCACTCACTGAGGGGGAGAGAAATGAATGATGTGTCTTCTTGTCTCTCTGTCTCTCTGTCTCTCTGTCTGTCTGTCTGATTGACTGCTGGGCCCAGGATATTCAAGGTACAATTGGTGCAAAACTTTCATCCGGATCTATTGATTTAGTCAAAAACACTCAGAAATGCAGTTCATTCAAAGTGACTTGAATAGGCCTACACTATGATGAGCATGTTATTCATTTCAGCATTAATATTCATTTTGCTGTTTTTGGGAGGTCGTCAGAAATGTCAGGGTGATATAACTGTACTTGTATCATAATGGAAAAAGTCTCATTCAAATATTTAACGTCTTGAATAGAAAATGTTATTAAAGCAACTGTACGTGAAGGTTTTTTATTTTTCCGTTTCGAAATCTCCTGATGGTTTACTGACTTTTAATTAGTGATCTGTATAGTTAAGGTTTTAACTTTTTGTTTTAGGTTTATATAGGCTATATATAAATGAAACAAATTAAGCTTGATTAACATTGCTTCATATTTTGTAAATTAAATATTATTAAATGAAATTAATATAAAACATCAATTTGTAAATGCACCAGTGTGCAGGGTTGTTTGTTTCCTCGCAGAAATAAATTTTGGCGTGCATGTGATAGCCTAAGTAATTTTTGGCGTTTATATGATACGCAGTTTTGGCTTACATATAATACGCACCCCATACTCCTAATCCTAACCATTGCGTAGCATATGCACGCCAGATATATGTAGTCCATTTCTGCTTATAAATAAAACGCCAAAGAGAAACAGAAACTTGTGGTATTGATACGCACTTTCATGAGATCGTGTTGACACGTCTGATTTTCTCACAGATGTTCACGTCCAAGACATAAACTGTGTTTAAGTGAATACTTTTCAAGCCGGCCACTTTGACATATTTGTGTGTGTTTGATCCTTTGGATGCACACTCGAAGCCCAAAGTGTAATTTGCTTGTCAGTTTTGGAGCGCGCGCACAGTTCAGCCGGGGGAACAGCATCTCTTACATGGATTACTGTGATTTCAACGTTTTATCAAACATGTCCCGCAATTTATCATCAGTAAAAACTGCATTTTACAACAATCACCAATTGTGCCGATTCTGACGTTGAGTTTGGGTTTTACGGAGGAACGAATGCGCACCGCTGTGAAGGTAAAGAAGTTGAAAGAATAGTTTTACCTCATCTTCTTTTTTATGATCCTTAGAATCCTTAGAAGATCCTTAGAAGCGAAATCAACAATAAGATTTGCCTAATATCACAGCCACAGGCCTAAAATGTAAGCAGACGTTTGATTGTTTAGTTCTGTCCTCTGTCATTACAGTTCAACAGGGCTTTCATATTGCGCGCTCAGCTACTCCGCGTGAGCGCGATCTCTCTTCTGAATTGCGAATAACAAAAATGCATCATAGACAAATGTCCTAATATTACTGCATATAAAAACAGCTGGGGACTGTGGAAAGATAGAATTGGCAACATAATGGATAATAAATGTTTGTGTATTTTCTTAAACTCTCCAGTACCGATAGCAGAACCGTTAACGTCAGAGCTTGTCGATACTCCGGTCTTTTATAATTTACCACCGGGGCCGATTTAATACCGGGTTTCCGTACGCATCCCTACTTTTAATAAGGCGAATGTTTTTGTTTCTTTCCTGCGATGTCCTCCAAAAGTCTGTTCTGGGAGTTTGTAAGTTTATTGAGAGGGTATAAAGTATAAAAGTCGGATTGCTTTGCAGCAGCAACAAATGCATGCGCAAAGCGATTCACTGTAATTATGACCATGAATTTGATACATTCTGAAGTCGACACAAACTACATACTTTTTTTTTTTTTAAATCTAGATCAAGCATTTTTTTTACAGTTCATTTGCCACTGATTTTCTGAATGAATGAATAAATGAATGAATGAATCTCTGAGAAGTAAAATAGAAAGATATAAAATGAGTTAATTGATAAACTTTTTTTTAAATTCTTTTTAAAGCTATATATTATAATAGTTACAGATAGTCTATGTATATAAATAGTTTTTTTTTTTTTTTTTAATCTAGATCAAACATGCTCTGGAAACGACCGAATAAATAAATAAATACAAACATACATACATACCTACATAAATAGAAATCTCTCTGAAAAGTAAAAAGGCATTAAATGGGTTAATGCTAATTAATTAATTAATTAATTCAAAATGAATAAATCTGTCAGTAATAAAAATAAATTTGTTGTCCCTTTATTTTATTTTTTTTTTCCATTGGCAATTTTTATTTCTTGCAAAAATTTATTTTGGTTTTTATTTTTTTCACAGTTTATTTGCCAGTGATGTTCACTAACATGACTGTTCACAAGTGATATTTAATTTTTTTGATTTGTTTTGTTTTGTTTTGTTTTAAGCTAGGTCAAGAATGCTCTGAAAATAGCTCTCTCTGTTTTAACCAAATACAAAAATCTATGAAAAAGAAAAATAATAATAATAATAAATTAAATAAAAAATTGTGAAATCTCTCTGAGAAGTAAAATGGCAAAATATTAAATGAGTTTATGCATGAAAAAAATAAGAATTTGCCAGTAATTTGCTGCTATAGATCAAGCATTCTCTGGAAATGGCTGTCTCTGTTTTAACCAAATACAAAAATGTGTGTATGTATGTATGTATTTATGTACATAAATAAATAAATGTTTTGAAATCTGTCTTATTTTAAATTCTAAATAAGCTCACTAAAATGCACACAAAAATGACTGTTCACAAGTGATATTTAGTAGTTGTTGTTCTAGATCAAGATCAAGCATGCTCTAAAAATGGTTGTCTCTGTTTAAACCAAATACACACACACACACACACATATATATATATATATATGAAGAGTTCAGATGCAAAACCAGCTAAAAGCCATCTCGGTCAAAAATGAGATAATGATAGTGAGTGAATGCTCCTGACACATAGTACACGTCCATCAAATACTTTTACTTCAAACTCGCTAAATTCCAGCCTCAGCCCAATCAGAAGCGTCAGTGCTTACATAGAAACTTATACAAAGTAGCCAGAAAGAAATGCTAGTTTTAAAGAAATACGTCAGATGGATTTTGCATCTGAACTCTTCATATATATGAAGTTGAGAATAAAACAAGAATAAAAAGCTGAAATCTGTTAGTTATTATCCAAACACCATGGGACATAAAAGCAGGGGAATGTGAAACTAAGCGCATATCTCTGATATAGAAAGAGAGACAAACGTTTTTAACGGACAGACATGGACAGACAGAGCGTCATGAGGTGAGCAGACGGTGCGAGGAACACACCAGCCTTCTCTCAGCATATTTTTAGCTTTTTCATTCTTCTTAACAGGCTAGAAAATGAGAATAAGCAGAGAAAGACAGGCCAGTTAGTGGGTGGTTGTGAATTTTGAAAGTGTGGCTTCATTGCATAACTGAGTGGGACAAAATGTGGGCCACTCATTCTTTAGTTTTCAATCGGTCCTTATTTGATATCTCAGTGGTCCAGATTTTCAAAACAGTCTTTTCTGTGTGAAATATATCACTCGACACACATGGCGTATGACGCGGCGCACATGTGCCAGCCACATTGCTCCTTTGATATCTCACCATCTTGACCCTCTCTCGTTCAACACAGGCCTTGTTCAGTGTTGCAAATGACTAGACAGGAGACACAAATGCCACCTGTTTTGTGGTCTCTGTTGACATGTGCCTGCATCACTTACAGTAAATATTTGCATGGGTGCACTAATGCCAAGAACAAGGTGTACTTCCTGCAGACGGACGTATCTGAGCGCATTATTCCACTCAACAGGCGTCTCTCTGTTCCCGCGTCTTATTGGCATCCTGTTGAGCAACAAGTGCAGCCATTGGTTGTGCGCTAAAGGGTTCGGCTGAATTTGTGATGCAAAGTCTGCCTAGAATTGTGCTCTGCGTGCCAAAGCTTTTGATATTCAGAGCCAGGGACTGCAGTGCGCTCAGGGCTGCCAGATACTGTGCATGTCACGGATATCTTTAAGGAGTACAGTCTCACAGTCTGTAATGAAGTTACTGAGCATACAAATGAGCAAGTCTTTATAGTTTGATGGATTTATGTTGCCTGATAAGAATAAATCTTTGACAAGTTTGACAACTGTTACTTTAAAAACAAAAAAAAGAGTAGATTAATAGAGTAAATTCAGTTGGCCATCCTGTCTGGGGTAACAATATACTTATATAATAATGACAATAATTTAAAATAAATTCTTTAAATTTATTAATTGTAAGGTTAAAAAAGGAAAATAGTTTATTTAGTTTATAAATACATAAAAAATGTAATATTTTTAAATAATACATGCATGTGTGTATAATTAAAAAATGATAAAAAATGAAAAAACTATCATATAATCTATAAATAATATCAAATAATTTCTTTAAATTCATTAAATGCAGGGTAAAGAAAAATATGTAACTAAAACACTGGAAAATCGTTTATAATAGTTTGTTTCATTTATAAATTAAGCAAAATGAAATATTTCATATTTTAAGTAATGATAAGACTTTATTATAATATTTTTATAAAATAAAAAAAAAACTAAAATATAAAACTAAATAAAAAATGTAATATTTGTAAATAATACGTATGTATGTGTGTATAATTGCAAATTAATAATGATTTAAATAGTTACAAAAATGTGTTTAAAATAATTTAAAATAATTTCTTTATATTCATTGATTGTAGGGTATAAAAATATGTAATAAATAAATAACTAAATAAATAAATACATACATACATAAATAACCACTGGAAAATGTTTATAATCATTTATTTAGTTTTAAATAATTTAATAAATATTTCATATTTAACTAATAATAATTATACTATTTATAATATTATTTATAAAATATTAAATATATGTATAATTAAGATAAAATTAAAATATAAAATTAAATAAAAAGTAATAACATTTAAAAATAATACATGTATGTGTGTGTGTATATATATATATATAATTACGAATTAATAATTAAATAATTACAAAAAAATGTATTCAAAATAATTTAAAATAATTTCTTTAAATTAATTAATTGCAGGGTAAAAAAATAACCACTGGAAAACAGTTTTTAATAGTTTATTTATTTTGTACAATAAAATACATTAAATATTTTGTATTTTAAGTAATAATAATTATATTTATAATATTATTTTTTTAAATATTAAATATAAGTAAACTAAAACTTTAAAAAAAAATAAAAATAATACATGTATGTATATATAATTACAAATTACTGATTAAAATAATTACAAAAATATATTCAAAATAATTTACAATAATTTCTTCACATTAATTAATTGTAGGGTAAAAATATAACTACTGGAAAATTTTAATATTTTAAAGTTTTAATAGTTTCAGTTTTTAAATTAAATTAAAATAGTGTAAAAAAATAATAGTTTATAAATTAAACTACATATTTCATATTTATGTAATAATAATATTTGTAATATTATTTATGAAATATTAAATATATGTATATTTGAAATAATTAAACAGTAATTTAATTAATTTAATCTTTTTTTATTAGGAATATGTAAAATAAAAAATGAAAGATATTTTTATTTATTTAAACATTTTAAATAGCTGATCACAGCTATGCTTTACACATCAAATGAAGAGACTGTTATATTTTAATATCAATAGTACAAATCAAAACCTGGAAATTACACTTGGCAAACAAAAACAAATGACACAGTCAGAGTACTGCTTCTTATTTATGAATTTATTCTCAAATGTAAACTTCACTATTTCATGCATACAAGTTAAGACAACATACATTATTTGACAAATTCTTGTTAATTCTCATATTTGCATAGGACATAGTCACAATATTGTCTAACATGTAAAAAATAAAAGGTCATAAAAAGGTACAGCAGAGCAACCATAGACCAGCAACAATAATATCATCTGAATAATTCAAGGAACTGTACAACTGTAATACTTCACTGTAGTGATTTGGTTGATTGCAAATAAAAACTGAAAACAAAAAACAAAATGGTAAAAAAACAGTTTCATTATAATTCCGTGTATCATTCGTCCATTCGTTTTTTGATGTAACACTGAAAGAAGAAACATAAGAACATTGCTTTTTTCCCCCCTTTTTTTTCCAGAAAAACGAAAAACAACAATTCAGCTTGATTTTTCGTTTTTCGTTCAGGGGTGGAAAAATGAATATGCAACTTAAATATTCGATTTCTACACGTGGGCGGAACGAAACGCCCCTTTCTGCTGATTGGTCAGCCGAACATTAAACCATGCCCCCCTCAGTTCTTCCGCAGCTTCGCGCAGAATAATAGTCCTCCGCTGCTGCAGTTGAACGGATAATTAACGCGTTTATTGAAACTACATTTAATCTTTTTCTCATCAAACAACCACACTAACGAAGGCCTGACAAAACCCGTACCAGGGCAGAGGTTTGGTTTTGATGGTTTGATCTTCGGCTGACCAATCAGCAGAAAGGGGCGTTTCGTTCCGCCCTCGTGTAGCAATCGCTTATTTGAACTGTTTATTCATTTTTTCCACCCCTGAACGAAAAACGAAAAATCAAACTGAATTCTTATTTTTAGCTTTTCTGGAAAAAAATGAAAAAACGAGCCGTTTTCTCATGTTTCTTCCTTCAATATTAAAAAAAAAAAAAAAAAAAAAAAACGAATGGACGAATGATACACGAATTATTATGCGGCAGTTGTTTTGAATGAGGTTATGGAGAACAGAACTGGCCATTGCTAGAGAAGAGCTATTGTACAAAGAAGTACAGAGGTGCTGGGAAAGAGAAACCCAGCGTCATGTAGTCACTGGAGCAGGCATCACACGGTGTCGTTAAAATAGATTGTTAAAATACAGACGAATACGTACAATAGGAAGGCAAGTCGAGTTCACGCGGCGAACGTCTACAGGACAGCATGAGGCCGCTAGTGCCCCACTACGATTTAATATACAACACTTATCGAAACCTCTACAATAGGAGAGCGTTTTTGCACATGATGTGCATGACTGGTATGTATGAAGAAGGAGGAATTTGAAATCTGTTCGTTCCCATATCAGGAACGTCGACCACCCAAACTGATTTCGCAAGCGTCAGAGAGAAAAGTCGCACGGAAACGGCAACGGACGAGGATGCGTTGAGTCTTTCAACTGGCTCTTTCACAGTGCCGCGTTTATGGGGTTTAATTCTACGGGAAATGTCGGCGTATTAATTTGAAATGAATTTCGGCGATTTGGGGGATTCTAGATTACCCAGGGATCAAAGACGAAACGGGCGCTCTGCGCGTTTTACAGGAGTGACATTGTTCAAACCCAACCGTGCGGTTTGGCAGACGACCAGACTAACAGAAATGACCACAGCCCTCAAAAAGCAGTTAGTGTCTCCTGAGTCAAGCAAGAGACGAAACATAAACAGTCGAAACTAAGCCACGGCTAAAACTTAAATCCACTTCCACCATTTCAAATAAGAGGCTGCCATTACGCAGACCTCAACGGAATGATGTTTGTTAGCATTATTAGCGCATGACATCGTTGTCTAGCGACTCCCGAAGCGTTTCGCTTTGTTTACCTGGATAGACAATCACTGTATGGCATTTACACATCCATAGGTTCTTTGGAGAAACATCTAACTGCAAAAAACACAGTGTAATTTTCACCAGTAAGTGATCTTCACACCGAAACGTCCACCTTTAACTGGTTAGACTATAAAGGCAATGTTTTGTATGTGGACATCTTCACAGATATGTGTTTCTTGGACTATATTAAATCAAAATAAGGTAAATCAAATCAAACGTGTCGATTTTGCATATCCATGTTGAAAACGGTCAGCCTTCTTTGATTGTTTCCACTGAAATGAGTTTAGGGTGCAATATTCTCTTCAATAAAACACTTCAAATGATCCAACTATGCGACGTGAACATTCATTAATTTGATCCTGAAGCCTTTGGTAACGTCTTTAAAACAAGAACTCAATTCTTCGAATGCCAAAAGTGAGAAAGTCGTGGCACTACAGCGTCCTTGGCAATAACATCCAACTAAAACATCATCCTCCATCAGTTATTCAAACTGACCTTATTTTGCATGGGAAGACAATAATGGAACTGATAACTGCACATTTGGAAGCCATCTTGTCTTTTCTCTATTCCGAAAGGGTTGTTTAACATTTCCGAAGGTGGCATGGCTGTTTCTTTAGGAAAGTAGAGTATGTTGGAGTTTACAAGCGACAGCAAAGAGGGGGGAAAGTTAAGTACCAAATTGAACTAGTAACAAAAGTCATGTAATACATATATCACAGTCAAAAAGAGTAATAAGAGCAAAATAAATACATAAAGAAAAGAAGCTTTGATGCATTGGTTGGATATAAGCAGCATATTTATAGCAAATGTAATTTTGCAATCCTTTGGAATGGTCGAGCTTTCACGCAGGATGGTGAACAGGTTAATATCTGAGTTTTCACTTGTACTAATATGTGCATTTGTTCTGTACAACAATGACAAATTAAGAAAAACAACTAAAAGAAACAAAAAAAAAAGTACACCAAAGGGGGGAAATTAGAAATACTCACGCATCTAATACATCATTCACCCCGCTACATACACATAAAAACATACATCACTCATAGAAAACTGTACAAGGTCATATTTATCTTGACTATCATTGTATATGATGAAATAAAATCACCTTTCTAATGCCTTTGGCACTTATTATTGGACTAGCATGCAGTTTGTTGAATGTAGGATTGAAGGATTCAATCAATTTAGTTGGATTTTTGCGAACAAATAGCTTTGTACAAAACAAATTGTTTCTCGTTGAATCAGGGGTTTATGCAATCCACTCAATATGATGCTCTGTGGCTCGTAAGACCATGATAATTCATTAAAAAATATTGTTTTTAAATTTACAATTCTTTCAGATATGAAATCCAACAAATCCCCAACCTCACCAGAAAACAAACAAAAAAATCATAACCTTCTCGATTTCATAGAGGTATGAGTTTGAAAAGATACATGACAGAAAATATTAACACATAGATGGAATTCTAATGTTAAATAAAATAAAACATGAATGTGACTATCTACTCACAATGCTGTGGTCTCTATGGTAATGCGATATCGAACTTGATCTCGCGTATCGCATTCAGTCTCATGCAATGCTTTTGAGAAGTCAGGACATTTCCCTTTTTTCTCAGTTATTTCTATCACGTTTTGTGATTTGGTGGTTATACACCAATATCCCGCTACTGAACTTTCAGTGTCTTTCAGTGTCCGATTTTACTAGCATCGCTTCAGCAGACAGAAAAGAAAGCCTTATGAAACACTAACAACAAACTTTGTAAGAAATACCAATAATAATAATAATAATAATAATAATAACAGCTAAGATCTGAACACAAAGAAAATAATCAGAAAAATACAACACAATGCAGAAATATTGAACAAATGAGTACATCCATGGGTTGTAAGCTGAGAAACGTAGCAGGTACAGTTTGACTTGTCATGACCTAGACATGTTTCCACCTGTGTTCAATGGTCTTGCTTCGCATTCAAGTAGTATCGGTACAGTGAAAAATACAGAAACATAAGCACGCATGTATTCGTTTGTACACGTAATTCACACTAACCCGGGCTGTGAGTGAGAAAATACATTTTCAGTAAATATAAGGAAAAAATAGATATTTTGTTGTGTATACTCTATCTAACCAGTACCCAAATGGTTTGGGTTTTCGAGGTTCACTGAATGTTTTACCATGTTTGAGAAGAACTAATGAAAAGGAGGTTGGTTCAAACCGACTTTGTTCTGCTCTAAAATACCCTCTCCTGACCAGCAGTTGTGAGTATTTCCAGATACAATCAAAGGCGGTTGAATAGAAACTTACATAAAACATTTACAAACGAGTTTGTTGCACACAGTGAGCATACAAGGCCAGCTTTGGAAGTAAAGCTGACGAGCGAAATTCTGGAGGAGAAATCTAAAGTCGGCGACGTCACAGTGGTTGACGTTGCGTCTGAAATGACTCTGAAGGGCCAGGGGAGTGGCTTTACATGGGTTTATTGCAGAAATAATGCCGCCGTGGCACTGTTTATTTTGATTAGAGCTGTTTTCTTTAGCTGAAAGCCGTGATTATGTGGAGTTTTTTTTTTTTTTTGAGGGCTATGAGAGAGGCCCCTGGAAGGGGGATGGGGGGCTGTTAGGAAGTATAAAGGGGGGACAAGGCCTGGCATTCACAGGCCTCCCCACCTGCTCCTCAAGCCCTGGAGCGCTCGTCCAGCTGGGCGACTCTGATGCTGGTTTCCCCGCGCTGGGCATGGAAAACGTGCAAGATAATATGAGACGAGACAAGATGGCTGGTGTTGAATGAGCTTATGAATATAAAGTGAAAAACTGTCACAGAAAGCTTGTTAAATGAATATTAAAGTGTCACTTGGAAAAGCGAGACAGTGAGGCAGTGCCACAGTAGTTTTGATAGCGGTGCCTCAGTTCCTGGAGGGTCTTGTATGCCTTTCGCCTGAGCGAGTAAGACCCGGTCGACAGTTTCTCACGGTCATCCTCGCAGGCTGAGGCGACAAAGGACGGCGGATTCATTGTTCACTTGATATGTATGATTATGTACAAATCGAGTTGCCCCCCTTTTAACAAGAGTCAAGTTTTAAAGCAGCTGTTCGTTGAGGTAATGAGTGGTCGCACTGACAAATCAGTGGTCTGAAACAGTAAAACAAAAAAGGATGTGTGAGTTTCCCTGTGCTTGTGTTAAAAACTACAGTCGTTTAAAGAAAGAGTGACTGATCTGAGAAGTAGTCGACAGTGCCTAACTGGGAAAGAAATACTGATAGCATCTCATTTGAAAAAAATTCCCATCATGCTCAACTTTGATTTGATAGCATATCGTGCCTATTGTCTGTGAGCCGTTATGATTTGGGCCTCAACTTCCTCTATTACAACCACCCCCCCAACCCCGGCCGGCTGCTTGGATGCTGTCCAATCAGACGAGGCCATTTTCCCTCTTTAAGCTCCTGCAAAGCATTGTGGGATGCTGTTGGCGGGCGAGTGGGGAGTAGTGCAGAGGGGAGGGAGGTTTCCGTGAGAAAGAGAGAGAGAGAGAGAGAGAGAGAGAGGGAGCTGACTGGGTGTTTCTTCTGCTGGAGTGCTCAGCTCCTGATAAAGCCTCAGTCTTTATCTGTCTCGCTATGGGTCAACCCCCTCTTTCCTGCCTCCTGTAGATAGTGCTCTTTGTTCTAGTGGAGGCCTGTTGCTCTCCTCACCACAAAGTGAAACAGCCCTGATGATACAAACTATTCAGTCTATTCACGAGTTGTAAATCTGTGTCTTGACTAGTGGTCGACCGATATATCGGCATTATCTGATATCTGTCCATTTCAAGGAAAACTGTATTGGCTAATAACAGTGTCTGACAGAAAGATCAGCCAGGTCTGGTAATTTTGTGATTATCGGTATTAGCCAATAACATATCTTACTGACCGATATTTTGTTCAAGGCTACGTTTACGAAAAGGATCGTAAGCACCAAAGATCTCAAAGTTTTTGGAAAATGCAGCCCAGGCCGATTATTCATGTCAATATTTGCCCATTTTAAGATTGCAAGGTCCCATAACTGATATATCAGACTAATTATTCAACCAAAATTAAAATAGTTAAAATTTAGAAAATAGCTGTAAACATTTTTAAAAAATTCTGTCAGTAAATTGTAAATTTGTAAAAATCGTTATTACACCAGTCACTAAGACATGCATATCGGCTAACCACTAGTCTTTACCAGGTGCAATGACAATTAAACTCTGTTAAGCACATGGTTTTGATTTTTGTTTGTTTTCGGCCAATAACCGACAAATTAAACTAATTATTCAACCAAAATGTGTTAAAATATTGTTAAATATCGGTATTACACCAGTCACTGAGAAGCGCTTATCTGTCAACCACTAGTCTTAACCAGATGCAATGACAATTTATATCTGTCAAGACATTTTGTTAAGCCCGTTTTTAATTTTTGTTTGTTTTCGGCCAATAACCGATAAATCAGACTAATTATTCAACCACAATTAGTTAAAATATTGTTAAATATCGGTATTACACCAGTCACTAAAAACGCATATCGGCCAAACCACTAGTCTTCACCAGGTGAATATCTATGACAGTTGATATCGTACAAGACATTTTGTTAACCACATGGTTTTGATTTTTTTCTTGTTTTCGGCCAATAACCGATAAATCAGACTAATTATTCAGCTAAAATTTGTTAAATATCGGTATTACTGAAACTGAAAAACTGAGAAGACATATTGTTAACCACATGGTTTTGATTTTTGTTTGTTTTTATCTCACTGGTCCGAATTCCAGATTCACATAGCCATATATTAAGCTTCAATATGGATCCAATATTGTCACTTCACTATGTGTTGCATGGCACCTGGTGTGTTGGATCTGATATCTCTTTCTTTTAAACTTTTGCTTTGGCTCCCTATCTATCTCTCTCATACGCCCACTCCTTCTTGTCAGATAGAGTGAGCGAGACAGAGTGTGTAAAGCTCCACTGTAATGGCTCTCGTCTCCCTGGCTAGTGTGCTATGAATAGCCCTGTGTAGGATGATGCAGTTTCCTAAGTGGAAGGCCTCTGCAGATGGAGCTCTGCGGAGGGCAGAGGGCCAGGACTTCTGCTGTTACCTGAGAGAATGCCAACATCCCTCCCTCCCTCCCTCCCTCCCTTCTTCCTCTGGGTAGAATAAAAAAAAAACCCTCTCTGTTCTCTCGTTCACACCTTGGTCTTTGGTGGATTCTGCTCATGTGCTTTTTGTCTTTATCTGAGTCTGAAGTAGGCGTACGTCCAGACGAGTCCTTTTGAATGTGTCGTACTGTAGTGAAAAACCCTGAAGTTGATGAATGTGCTGTTTTTATTGAGGAAACAGCTGCTTTGAAACTTTTCAAGGGGAGTTTAGTTTAGTCCACCAAGAAAAGTGGTGCTGTCTGTTCTCCTCATTGGGCGGTTCAAGCATGTAAAAAGTGGACTGATAATGACATTCAAGCTATATTGAGAGGATTCCCTTTGAAACATGGACCCAGGCCAACACAGCTCTGTGTGTCTACAGGGTTAGCGAGAGATAGCGACGTTGAAAATAAAGTCATTTCCAGTCTCAAGACAGAATTACCCCCCTAACCCTTCGTATCTGGCGAGTGGTTCTGCCACTCTCGTTAAAAGACTGATTTACAACACACAATATTAATAAAGAGTATGAATGACTGTTAAAACCCAGAATTTGCTTCCCCTGATGTGAAAACCAACCAACCAAACAACTCAAAAAAAAAAGAGTGCAAAGTTTCTTTTTGTCCAAGTGTAAGGCTGTTTCTTAACGTATGTTTATCTTCATCGTGTTCATTCTTTCAAGCTAACGAGGCCATCCCTGAGCAGGGCGCAAAATTCAACCTCTGTTGAATTTCGGAGTAAAGTGATGCTTGTATTGTGCAGTCAATGTGAGTATTAAAGGAGAAAAAAACTGTTCTGAATCCTGAGGTGTATGTGTGCCCCTCTCCCTCACCCGTTTTAAATAAAAAAAAAAAAAAAAAGAAACATCTTTACCTGTCAAACCTTTCAACTTTTTAGTTCACTTGAACAGAGCGGTTGTATATGAAAGAAAAAGCAACAAAAAAAACATAATGGAAAGAGGCTGTGGCCAGAAGCTATAAAAATACAGACATATGGTACATCATGTAAATATTGCCATGTGGAAAAGGCATTTTCTTTTTTGTGTTTTTTTTCTTTTAGGGGTTGCACAAGAAAATTGCACTACGAGAAGCAGTTATGTACAGTACAGTACACCACAGCAAGCGATGGGGTTTAGCACGGGCGCTTATTACGCCGGTAATTTTTTAGGGAAAAAAATGATGGATAGAGAAGATTTTTTAAAAAATGAGCCTGGATTCCCAGGCACTGTGGGAAGAAAGTGCGGCCAGGTTAAGGCGAGTTGGCTGGGCTGAGGGCGGGGCTAAGGGTGGGGCTTGAGGCGTCGGATCGACTGTAATCGCTGAGGGAGCCGGGACGCGTGCTGCTCGAGACGGTGGCATTGCCACCGCCGTGCTGCCTCTTCAGCATGGCCGGCTGGAAGTCGGAGTGGCGGCGTGCGTGTTTCATCAGGTGGTCGCTCCGCATGAATCGCTTGTCGCACAGGGGGCAGCCAAACTTCTTCTCGCCCGTGTGGGTGCGATAGTGCCGTGCCAGCTCATCAGAGCGAGCGAACTTCTTACTGCAGTCAGGCCAGGTGCAGGGAAAGGGGCGCTCTCCTGTGACAGGAACATAGAGAAAGCAGAACACACAGCTGTTAGTGTTTACTACACACATTCATGATCGCTCAGACATATGTGATGTTTTCAAAACAGACTGTAAAGCTATACAAGATTATAGGCCAATGTGCCATTTACAAATAAGAAGTTGCAGCTGTGCTGCAGAGTATTTGATTGTTGAAACTTTACTTTAAATCCATTTGCTCCAAAAACAAGGTGTTAAGGAGGCCACATCATAAACACCACCATGCGTCGCTAACAGCGATAAATAGGGGCCGCGGTGCCAACTGATGTGAACCAAGTCCAGCCCTTCTGTGGACAATGAACTCTTTCAGCACTGAAAGTCCAACCGCGGCCTTTTTTATTCTACACGGCCCCCATTAAGCCCGTGCCGGCATGCCTCATTGGTATAACATACTCTTTTAGACTGATCTAGAAGCAGTTTTGTGGTTTCTCTTGGTATGCTAACGTTCAGCATTCGCAGAAGAAAAGGTGAACCTGAAACAGTGCACAAAAGCTAAACCATCACAGAATCAAGATCAGTTCACACTAAAACAACAATGAATGACCCACACCATTCAGATCCAGGTCACGCAAGGGTTTAACTTCCACGGATGGCTTTTAAATCCTGAAATGAGCAGTTTTTAACCAGACCTGATGTGGCACAACTATTTAGAAACGGTTCATGAGAGCGTGCTAATCCTCTCCTATAGAAGTAAAAGCCTGCAAAAAAGTGTTTTTTTTTTTTTTTAAAACAATCGCTGAGTGAAAATCCCACACATTAAACCAGGAATGCACTGCATTAAAAATGAACCATATGTTCCAGCCCAATAAGCATTGCATCATGCTAATTGGAGAATCATGAGAATACTAGGGGGACATGTATCACTTTGACTGCTCCAAAGAGGCTTATGGGATTTACTGACTCATTATTGAGATAACTGATGGACACACAAACACATACTCACTGGTTTATTTGGAACAGGCACACATCTCGAAACAACCTTGCTAAGTATTTTGTCTTCCCCCCCATTACCACCACATGTTGCAGAGCCAGACAGCCAGTTTAATTAGGCAGGTTAACGGTCTTTACTATGGTACCCTGTCCCAGCTTGTATTTAAACACGAAACTAGCAGTGAGCCAAAAGCATGGGAAATTATACCCTACCCCTTCCCCTTCAGGCAATAAAAGTGGGCTTTGACACAAATCTACCCAAAGCCAGATGGGACCGTATATCTCGGTGTGGTTTCCTCACAGACGAGTAAATGCGGTACCGACGCCCTCTTTCTTTGTGCGCACGAAGGCCTGCATGTCAAATACAACATGTTTTTAGCTCCATTTCATTGGTTGTCCTCCTTTACAAATGTGAGAACTGCTTCTTAATTTACCAGCAGTTTTTCCTCTGAAAGGTCTTGAAACCACCGCTGAATAGCGTAGGGGTTCCGTGTCTGCACTTTTCATAATTTTGAAAGGCAAAGAACGGGAAAGAAAAAAGCCAGACATCTCAGTCATTACTTGGTTAAATTAGACAGAACAGGCAAAGTACACAGAGATCTAGACAGCTTTTTGCCTCTGCCTTTGTTTTGTGGTTTCCCCTTAAGGCCCCAATGGAAAACAACTTCAAACGAAATATATACGTGATGCCAAATTTATGTGTGGGACGACAGCTTTGCTGGGGTCCCTTCCCCCTACTATAAAAGATTGAGAAAGCGAGAGAAACAGCAGGCAGAGCGAGTCTAGACTGCCCCCATCTAAATCTATGACCTGTCACTCACTTTCAAACAAACCTGCTCCCACCATGCGCACACAAAAAGTACCATGTGATGACATATGCACCTCACACGTAGACCCTTGCTATGATATGTCAACAAATAAAACCTTCAAAAACACATGAAAATACAGTCTGTGTGTGAATAAGCTTTGTGTCCATAACAATGTCTCTGTAGGTTCACTTGTATCTGTCATATATCCTCCCACACACTCCCACATGACGAAATGCACAAAAATACAGTTATGCGCACACAAACACTGACTCCCACTCTAAGTAAAGCAAATAACTTCTTAGCACTCTTATTGGTACAAAAACACGTCATCTGATACTCATTTGCCACACGTACTCAAGCCCATCCAAACATACAGTAAGCATACAAAGCCACAATTTAAATCCACTAAACTTTAAACGTGCCACACCCACGAGAACTAATCTGAGAGGGTCACTGTTGTTTGACCTTTTTTAAACATCCTGGATCTAGTCATGATTGTGGCGTATAAACATAAATACACAAGATCTAACATTAGCGTAGTAGGAATGGGGACGGAGCGGTGGACGGTCTGAGATTCTCCCTTCAGCCATGACAGGAGCCAACCTGTAATTTACAGTCTAATTAATACACCAAAGAGTCTGTGGGAACTCAAGGTTGTAAAGTGTGAGTTATGAGTGGTGAGGAGCTTCACAGCAAAGATAAGAGTTCCAACAGTATGAATATTTCGCAGGTTAAAACAGAGACGAGCAGGACTAGGCTATGTAAAGGTGTGAATAGTGACATCAATACAATACACAGGTGTTCTAATTCTCCTCAGAGCAAAGCAGCTGAATAAGCCAGGTTTTGAAAAACAACATAAAAAATAAAATCTACAATTCTGTTACAAAAAAAGCACACCCTACAGACAAGACTTTCACTGTGTGACCATGACGAAAAGTTCAAGTGGGACATGTTTGCAAGAATATTATTATCACCAACGAGGGCGCTCTTGACGTGGCTCTGGAGCAGGCTTATGTAAAAAGGTCGCACTGTCCAGCATGTAACAGTTTCATAACAGATGGAAGTTGCTGCGGCTCTATCCACCATGTCAAAAACCATGCAAAAGGGACACTGAGGACACTTCCTCTTTTTGTCCCTTTGGGAAAACAATAGCTTGGCCGTAACCCATGGCACAACTGTATCACATTGTTCATGCAAATACCCATGATAAAATTTATGTAAACTTTACTCATCCCTTTGCCTGTGGTCAATATATTTACGCAGAGCATTGCATCCTGGCCTTTGTACAAAAGAAACGTTTTTGAAGTGGTTTGTGTTGCATGGGCACTGGCAAGTCCTCACACTGATGAGCTACACCCTCTTTGGTGTGGTGCAACCAGCCCAAGTCTTTTCGCAACAGGGGCCAGTAATTAGGGGAGCTTTAGATTCAACCTCTGTGTTAACGAACACAGTGACCCAGTTACCCTTTGCAGCACTTACATCACAGTTGCTAGTACGGACATCCCATAGCGTAGGTAGCCGAGCAACAGTGTTTCCCTTCAGAGGCGATACCATTATGTCACAGACAGCAGCCTTACATAACTGTTCCCTTTTGGGGCCACTGGGTCAGTAAATAAACTCATGCTCATGACTGCTCTCAAGTACAAAAACACATTGCAAATCCACGGCTTGATTTCCAAAGAAAGAACAACTTCAGACTACCTTGAATCTGTAGGAAATTGGAGAAAAGGGCCTTTTGAGGTGAACAGTGTATGCCACAGACATCTGATCAGGCCACTATCTGAGCAACACAAGTGCAGACTGAATGTCGATCCAGGAGACTTGGTGTCGCTCACCTGTTCCAACAAGAGCTACCAGCATCTCTGTGTGGGTGAGATAAAATTCCTCAGGTTTCTTCAACTGTGAGGCCACTTACGCAGGCGGAGACGTAGGTAGGGATGGAGACACTGCGTAAGAAAGGCAGGCAGACATTGAGGATCTCCGGTGGGAGGTCTTGCAAATTCTTCAAAACCATAAGCTAAAAGTGCACTCTCTAGGCTTGCTCGAGGGCTGTACACACTTGATGCCCTAGAACATGGTCTGAAATTAGCATAGTCTGCAAGTCCAACATCAGCTGCTGTTGTTCGAAAAGCAGTTCTGACTGAGAAAATGTTTTAGGAAGGCAATTAGAAGACTGTGCAGACAACACACAAAGCCCACACAAAATAGAGGACAGGGGTTTATAGAATAGAAACCCTGTGCTATTTGTTCATTTCAACTTGTAGTAATGAAGGTCATGAGCAGGACAGTGGAAACTGATCTTAGATTAGTATAAAAGGCCTACTTCCAAATTAGAAGGTTTGAATTTGTCCTTGTTTTTGCAAGGTTTTTTGGCCAAGAATCTTACTGACATGTGCCTTCAGTTATCTTTAGCCAGAGGCAAAGCAAAAAACGGTTCAACAAATACAGATGTAAACTAGATCAAGACATGATGCTTTCAATATAATTTGTATTAGATCCTGAAGTTGCAGATGGTGATCCCAATTGGATCAGACATTCTGAATCAGGGGCACACTGTGTCCTAGCCTCCGGTCTACCGCTTATCCCGTTTTGTTATCTGTGGAAAACCACAAGAAGCCTGATCTTCAAAATGGCACCACAAAAAGTAGCTGCAGCACTTACCAGCAGGTTGTAATTTGTTCCTGGTGGGTCACGCAGAAGTCTGCCAGCTCAAGCCCTCATTGTTAATGACAAGACTGCTTTGGGCCATTGGAGACCCAGACAGGCCTCTTCTGAATCGCAAAGTTTCCAAAACCGTCTGCAAGAAAGTTCTCAGCTTTTCTCGGCAAAGCAATCTGGGGAATTTCTGCCAACAACCCAGCGTTTCCTTTTCCACCAGGGCTGAGATGCTTGCCGAGATGATCTCATAGCTACCCCATAGGAGCAGGGAATTTTTGGAGTGTATGCAATCCCATCAGCAACCAAGTTGGGAGAGAGATATAGGTCACGCCCTTCATCTAACCGAGGTTGCCAAGAAGTGAGTTCACAGAGACTGCAACACACCACGGAGACCAGAAACCACAAAGTCTGGTACAAACATAGCTTGGATTTAGGTTATAGTTGTGGCCAATTTAACAAATAGTCAGCACTATCGTCATATCTACATTAGAGACGACTTCATATTAATCTCGTGAAGGTCTAGTGAGCAGATTGCTGACTGAGCGAAAACATTCCTGGTGGTTTGACCCAGATCACAGCATTTAGAGACAACTGTGGGAATGGAACAAAAAAGACAGAAGTACGCCACACATATGCGTGTGCTAATGGAGGGAGGGGGTGCAGGGTTGACTAACCACATTGAGTCTTGGTGAGTCAGATCAGGCTTTCAGTACTCTGTTCGTGCCAGTGACTTTGAGAAATTGAGGATTAATGCTAATGGACGTGGGTGTAACAAAGACATTACGGCTAGGTCAGGTGCAGCGATTAGGACTGGACCAGACTTGTCCAGAGACACTGTGACAAAGGCAACTACGTTTAATTTATCATCCTCTATTGTCTTTAATGAAAAACGCTAAAACCACTTGCCTTTCAATTGCACATTCTCCTCCCATGGTTTTAATGCTGTTGAGAAATGAACAATAGTACTGGCCTTGCGTCTGACGGAAGAGCCTTCACCATCAGGCATTTCAATCAAGCCTTCCAAGCCTAGTAGACATAACTCACTCCTCCCAGTCTCTACAGCACATGTGCACACACGGTCTAAGACACATTATATGAGGAAGCAGCCACAACTGCTGCAGATTTATGTCCCCTCCCCTCTATATTTTCCCACCTCACAAGGAGCACATCTCACAGCATTGCCCTACTCATCGTTGCAGCTTTGAAATGGACCTTCCTGTAGGTCCAGGAATGTTTTGCAACACAGCGTAATTATTTCAACTCCATTCAACATTAAGATAGCTGTAGCCATAAGCCTGTGAACAGTAATAGGCAAGAGCAGGTGGGTAGGGTCACCCACAGCACTGACATTCATGTACCGCCACAAAGGCTCCTAAACGTCAGGGCATTGAGCTAAATTTTATTTGTATACTGTCAAACAAGTATAAATTAAATGGCTATTAGCAAAAATTGCTAGGGAAGGCTGATCTCGAGCAAGCTTCCTCTTTTCAAATCATACTTTTTAAGGACAAACTGTCTTCTGTCTTAACTAGTTAATTTCTATTTTCAACCACATATAAAGATTCAAACATTAGTCAAAGCTGTTTGAGGCTCTGTTAGATCTAGAGTGATGATCCCAAGCTCATCCCAAAATTTTGATGCAATTTTTGAAGTTTTCTTCATTCAGAAATGTCTCAGTGCTTTATAGACAGTGGGGTCCAATGTTATTTTGTGTGTCACTGACTTTAATCGATTTCATTGAAAAAAATGCTGAAACAATCTTTAGTTTGGAAGGACTATTATTTGAACAAATTTAGCTCCTGAAGGTTTACCTTGAGTAGACACCACTGACAACACTGTAAGTAAGATCCTCTCTATTTGAAACTGCCAAGCCAACCCTTCCCCCATGACTGTCCACTGAATGATCCTTTTCATCCCGCAGCCACGCCTGGAAGAGCACAGGCCCAGATCATCCACATACAGATTTATTAGACAGTAAAGGGTCAAACATCTCCCTGGCAAGACCTAATGTCAATATAAAAGCCTGTGAGGCATCCAAGGTTCTGGCACATGCCAGAAAACAACCTCTCCCTCCATTTCTTTTTGTTTGTCCCCTCAATCCTCATCTCAAAAACCCAAATGCACACACTGCAACAGCAGAGAATCACCAAATCAGATTTCCAGCAGATGCAGCTGAGCAAGTGACCTACATCAATGGAGGGCTTTGACAACGGATCCCACCCTGTACCCACCCCCACACTTCTGCCTTTCCGTACAGTACGTCCCCACCCACAAATTGCAGTGTTAGCACCCCACGCAGACTTTGCGTGAGACCCTAAGCTGGCGGCTCATGCTTCAGGAAGCTGAAAATACAGCTCCACGGTAGCTCCAGATCCCCTTCTTCCTGCACAGAGAAATCGACACCCATGCATAGTAAATTTAAGAAAAGCAAAAAAGCTCAAACTATACAACGCTTCAGCAGTTCTGTCACCTTACGCCCTTATGGGTGGGCGGAGAGGACACAGGGCAATGGGGGGATGGTTAGGTAGGAACAGACTGGCTTTTATAAGACTCTGCCAAAGCTGACTAAAGTATACATAAGTTCAGCAGAGTAGGAAGCAGTGGCCTACCAACTCTACAGTGAGTTAACTACGACTGACTTTGTTTTAATGTATGGTAAAGTCTGAGCAAATTTTTGGTTTGGTTTTTAAGCAGCTAAGGCAGCTTTTCTTCACGCAAAAGAAAAATACGAGAACTGTATTCCCGTCAGTGAGGGCTGCTTCAGGAGAGATGGATGACTGCGAAAGGGTGGATGAGTGCATGATGAAACACCCAGGGGGCTTCAGCACATCAGCCTATCATATTTGAGTGAAAGAGAGACAGAGAGAGATGCACCAAAGCATGGTTTCTACCACTCGCACTAGTCTGACAGTAAAATTCTGGCACAAAGAGACTGTACCATCACAGAAAAGAAACATGTTAAGTGGATGAAACTGATGCATATAGACAACTAGTTAAATTATGTGAATAAAGTACTTTATACTAAAGTACTAATAAAGTAGGCATATGAATCAAGACCCTAGAATTGAAATCCTACTAAATATCACATTTTTGGGGAGTCACAACACATTACAACCTGACCAGATAGTTACCCAATTACCTAGTATAGCTAAAATCTTCTGTCAAACATAAACACAGGTGCGCATATAAAACTCACATGATCCCTGCTTAACATCATTCGCAATTAACTAGCTGGGGCGTATCCTGAATGGCAAGTGGGTCAGCCAAGTCCATGCACTCTTGGGCATCTAACATATATTCTGGTTACAATGTAGCAGGCCAGGGGTGTGGAACGGAAAATAGTTTTAGTCAGAGAGAGTAGAATCCCTGTTGTGAAGCCATCACCCTCACACTGAGCCTAGCCCCACCCCACCCCGTCCATGGCACTGTGCCCAGTGCAGGGCAGAAGTGCCCAGTCCCACCCATCCTCTAAAACCTTCCACCTGAACCACGGGCAGGATGACTGCACAGGATGTCATGTCTGTAAATAACCCAGTGCAGAGGAAAGAAAAATGGCTGACGAGTCAGTTTAATTTTGCATGTATTTGCTATAAACCTGGGAGGAGGGTGTTCTAGGAACTCGCTGCTTTAATGCGCACTTGAACCAATGGTCGGATCTATTGTTCGAGCGAGAACATTTGACCACGTACACTGTTTTTGTCAGTGTAGCAAAACAATGTCATCTATACATTGCGCACACTACTGGGACTCTTGAAAACAATACAAAGGGGCACGTAAGGAACATAAGAGTTCACCGGCCAAACAAAAAAGCTAGCCAACTGTGAAATATGTCATTATGGGCTTTGTACATATGGTGCTTCGGGTGATTGAAGCTAATGCATACTAGCCACACACAGTGGCAGCATGACCTTTGTTGATAACCTTACACATACAGGGTCAGTAACCATGCATTTCATAAAACTCAAGGTGGACAATAGGACTACATCACGCTGAGATAATTTGAACTGATCGTCATCCTGTCGTTAGTGGCACAATGTCCTTATTAGCATCCTTCCCCCAACAAAGCTGCTTTAGCCAATCTTGCTCATCAATTTGTGACAAAACCTGTCCTCCTATTCTCCATGGCATTTTGGGTTGGAGAGGAACCCCGCCTCCTCATACTCGCAGGAGATCAGACAAAGCTGTCTGGTAACCTTAGACCCTCAACCTGCTGTGTTCCCCTTCTCCTCACCAACCCACTCAGCACAATGAGCAATTTGTGTACCGCATTCGCTCTCATCTTCTACGTCCCACCGCTCCGCTCGCTCATACTTACCATCTCAATGCGGCGGAGGATTACAAAAACCTCTGAGGTCTTGGAGGTGATCTCATTTAATCTCCCTTGCACAGCACATCATGCAACAGTGTGATCTGAGGCATGCTATCAATATTCAAGATTCTCTCAAGTACTTAGTGACTTGATGTGGTGACATGCCCCTCCGCTTCCCTAGAGATATTCCCATGAGTACAAGGACTAGTGATACAGGTCCTGAGTAGCCCAATCGGGATAATGAGTCTAGGAACTGGGCCCAGATGACATTATGGAGTTGTACAGAGAGCAGATTAGATTATGGGGCGAGGGAGATTAACCCAGAACACAGGGGCCACATGTACCCATTCTGATCACGAGGGTCCGTCATGGGTTTGCCATTGAAAGCAATTTGTAAACCTAATGAACTTTTCAAAAAGCATTGGAAGAGAATGCTAACAAACACAAGTCTGGTGAATACCGTACCTTAAAAGTTAATTAAAGGAGAAAGTGAGTATACAGTAGTCAACATTTGAAGTGGATCAAAATCTTGTCAAAACAATACCAGTTCTTGTTTTAGAACAACTTTGATGAACTTTTTTGATCCACTTCAAATGTTGACTACTGTATTCTGGGTTCAGTACAAGTTAAGTGGAGTGAATGGGACCAGAAACATTAAAATACTCCCTCATTCAGTAGTATAGCAACAAGACATAAACAATGCAGATGCAAATCTGATTGTAGTGTGCAAATTAAAATGGCTTACTAATAATTTTGTGTGAACCTGCATACAGTTTGTTGCCATAACAGCACAACACTTAAATCCATAAAACCCTCAAATGACTTGATTTAAACAGATTTACAGCTCAACACAGGTTTTAACAGAAGACAATTATGTGCTTTTCTGCTTTTAAAACCTCTAAAAACTATCCTGATTTACTTTCATTGTACATACCTCATGTAACCTTGATTTTTAATAAAATGAAGATTTGAATTTATATTTTGAGGTACTCAACATTATGCTCAAATGCTGTTGATTTCCACTTAACTTGAATTGAATCCAAAGTATTCCTTAAATGCTGAAAGTAAAACAATGCTTTATTGTGTTACGTTTAATCTTTAAGGGCCAGTGTTACTAACAGCTTGCGCCAGCACAAACCATCTTTTGCCGTTAAAATAGTACTAAAGATGCGCAGTGAAGAATTAGCGCTGAAAAGGCATGGACACAGTTTTTTTTTTGTGCCTGACCTTATTGCATATGCATTTGTAGGAGTTCCCCTTTAAAACACAAAATTTATGGGAGGAGAGTACTAAAAATGAATCACGCAATGCGTTTTACTTACGTAAACACTCGTTGAATTAGTGGTATTTGCACTGTTATTTAACGCCCAAAAAAAGCATGTCTCAAAAAAAATGGTGGTAATTTGCGCTGCTCTTGGTACATTGCACTAGTCGTTATGGAAAAGTCTGTGTTCTTTAAAGTACGCATTGTTAGTAATTCACATGCAGAATTTCCCCCTCCCATCTGTGCTTTTATGGAACCGCCCTCTAACGTTAATTTGCTCTGTTTAGTGAAACTGGCCCTAAATGTGTAGAAATCTGATGCGATAGAGTTGCAAGAACTGATACAGAGGTTTCACTTTGAGCAAAAAAAAAAATGTTAAAGTCAGGTATTGCATGCAAAACACTTTCAGAGGAACTACACTTATGAGAAAAGTCACATGCACCGAAAGGACACCATGTCTTTTGTGCATAATGAAAAGCCAGAATACGTCATAGCAATGGCCTTGGCAGTCTTCTCAAGCCATGTCACTTCCTTTTCCTAAACCCGAAACTTGCAGGTTTGTGAAAATGTATTTTTTTTTTTCTTTTTCGTTCCCGGATGGCCCCACACCCATTTCATCTGCATGCATGCATACCACAGGTTCCTTTTCTCATCTCAAGTCGACTGCGGTCTAATAAAGTAATGAGAATGTTATAAATTATCATCTGCAAGCATATTGTGCACCATTACAGTTAGCAACTCATCAAATGCAAAGCAAGCATCTCTCTGAATCTGTCCATCTGTGTTTATAAGGATGATTAATGAGCCCTTCCTTATCCAGCCACATGCTAGTTGGAATCTTCTCCTTTCTTTCTACCCTCTCCAACTTTCCTGTGTGTCCTTCTTTCTGCGCATAGCCATAAAACATCAGTCAAATATTATTCTTGATGTTCTCCTAGGCCATGGACTAATCTTAACATGACTATAAACCCCAACAAAGTGGGGATAAAAGTTCAGGATACACCCAGACAACACAGGCGGTGCCAGTAGTCAGACTAAACTGAAAAGGTCCTCACGAAAGGTCACAAGAAGGTTATTTTACCAGATTTATCTCAGTGAGGGACACTCTGTAACCACAGGTTACCACAGAATTGCTGAGGGCAAGCACTTACAATACATAGTCTTTCTTTAAAAAGAAAACAACGCTACAAATAGACCCAGAACCTAAAATTGGTGGCTTGGCAAGCGTACGTGGTTTAAAACAGTTAGCGTGATAGAAAGGGTCATTTCAGTCCGCAAACAAGTGCTTTACAAAGTTATGTGAGCTAGTAACAAATTCTTGGGAAGGGAAATTACACTTAGAAGACTTCGCACTGACATAGTTATCTACACTAATGCAATATTGTATAGTCTTCAAAAGTACAAAGTTAAAAGTTCCTTCCACCGCTTTTTAAACAACTGCATTTGCTACAGTGCATTTCAAAGCGAAGCCTTTGCAACATTTCTGCACCGTTTGATCATGACAGTACATCTGCTCCAGCTCTATCATAAAACGCCGCCGCCTTCCAGCAAGCTTGCACTTGTGATGGTTCAGGCCCTCCCCCTTTCCCCGGGAACTACTCATTCAAAAGAATAACACAAGAACGCTGCAAAAGTCTAGCGAACAATTGAAATAAAGATTTATTTACACTTTATTCGCAAGTGCTGTGACAGAAAAATGCAAAAAAGAAACATATCAAGACCTGTTGCATTTTCAGAAATTACTAATCGCTTTCACTAAAGCAGTTTGACTAGCATGACTGCATCTCTGCGCGTAAAGGAAAGCCCCCCGGAGCCCAAGCTTTTTATCCTACCGCTACAGTATACGACTCCATCGGCGACACTACGCACTAAGTAGAAAGCTGGATGCAACTCTCTGTGCTCAATTCCTGCTGGATTAAGACAAATGATCCAAAGCAGGGTGCAAACCAGAACCAGCAGGGAATTCAGGGCGTTTGCTGAAGTCAAATGAGGTCTTCAGTACTTTTGGCTCCCCAAGTTTGTTTTTATAACTCTATGTTCCCCCTTCAGTTCAAAAGCAGTGCGTTGCTGGGAGAAAGATCCATCTTCTCTTTGCTCCATTGGTAGAGACTGATGGAAAATCTGCTGAGTGCTTAAGAAAGGCGCCCAGAACGGAGCAGGTTGGCTGAGCCTGGGCTGCTGAACTCAAATGACCCACATTCTCTGATTACCAAAACAAATGAGATGGAACACTCATTGTTTAACCGAATCATGGTCCGATCGCAGACCGGTGACTACAGTGAAACCCAATCTAAAGTCTGCAATTTAAAGAATAGCTTAACTGAAAGACAGGAAGCGAGGGAGGTCTTAAATACACACTATAAACAAATTCACCACAAACGATGAATTGAGCTGTTTATCTGCATTAAATGACTTACTTTGACGTGTTAACACAAAACTAGACACCATACGCTGGACTGCAACTGAAGCTGGAGGTTTACAGAACAATATCCCTGAATGCAGGGTGGTATGTGGTGTGTTCTGACATAAACATGTCATTATATATTCTGTAAAAGACCCAACCTATTATCAAGCGAAGTAAAAGGAACAGCAACCGTGTAGACGACACGCCCACCTTGAGAACTTCAAAGCTCAGTTATAGATTATAAACAAGGTTTTTGTATTGAAAATCCAGTCAACCCATACTATATATTCTTTTAATGTCAAGGTAAGGGTTTTTTTTGCTGATGAAATATACTACCTATGTTGTGATTTCAAAGATGGCCGTTTAAACTGGTAGGTCATCATAAGTAAGTAGGTCAAGTTTACAGAACACCATAACCACAAGGGATGAGTCATGGTTGATTAGTTGGGTTCTGGATTAGTGAGAAAGACTAGTTTTTTTGCTATTTTTATATTTTTAGCATCAGTGCTTGAATTAGAATGCGCACACAATAGCTATCAATTTTGCACAGTAGCTGAACTTTAACCAACCTAATTATACGGTCTACCTTAAGATCTATTAATGCCAGTACTGCACATCCACAGTAATAACACAAGAACGCTGCAAAAGTCTAGCGAACAATTGACACCTGTCCTCCCCCCTAATATTCAGGTAACAGTGGTGAACCAACAATTACACATTATTAAATTTCTACATTTCATAAAATTAAGCAGAGATGATGATAAAGCACTGAGGGTATCGTTTTAACCATCACACATTGACACCACACGACTGACAGAAACTCTGATCTATTTTCCCTGATAAAACATCTCACTGTCTGAACATTCATCCTTTTTAGAATCAAGGGGTGTGTTTCGGAAAACCCTGACACAATTTACACTTCTGCGGTTTATCTCAGATCTGAGAGTACAACGCCTTTAGGTGTCAAAAACGTTTCGATTTAAAGCGGAGTTTCCTGTCAGGAGGTCCATCTATTGTCTGGCGTGATAACAACACGGCGTTACTAAAATGATAGCGGTGGCAGTACACGTCACGACGCGTGAAAATGCGGTACAGAAACGTGTAATTACTTTTCTAAATGTATTTTCCATCCTAACCGTCAATTATGAAGACTTGAGGTCTGCGCTGAGGGCGGGTACTCTGCGCGCTTCAGCGCTCGGCTGGTCGAGTCTGTTGCTGGCCAGATCAGCTGGCAGTCTGTCCGACGGGGGTGTGGCACATCACAACAAAGAGCTTAACAGTCAAACAAGCAACCGCAGAAGTCTCACCAACCCCCATCTTTTATACATTTTTCATTTTTTAACCCCCTTTGCATGCATCTAAAGGACTAACGCAAAGAAAACCAAATTACGCGCGAACCTGCCGGTTTTGGACTTTGAAAGCCGTTCGCTGTCTGCACCGGTATTGCCAGTGACTTTTCGCAAACTACCACCATCGCCTCCTGAAACTATAGCCTACAAGACTTTTATGAGCGATTACATCATGGGGTGCCTGGCTCTTTTTGCGCCAGCAGTGTTTTAGATTTAATTGCGAGCAGATTTTTGTGCGAAGGTATTGAATGTATAGCGTACAAATGTGTCTATGCATGAGCACGCACGCAGTTATGTTGTAAATAGAATAGTTTGTTGGTATTCTTGTTGAATGCTTATTTTATAGAACATGGTTGTCACAGTGTTATAATTTTATTAACGTTCCTGCCACTTTGTTTCATCGTTGTTGTTGTTTATTTCTGTCACCGTTTTATTGTGTGTATTAATGCGTTGGCAATACTGTACGCAGAATAATCGTGCCAATAAAGTGCTTTGAACTTGAAACTGCAAACTGGTTTATTGGGCATATGTGTGTTGAGTTGGCTCATATAGGCGAGGCACTGGGGGGAGAAGAACTGTTGCTGTTTACCATATAGCTTCCTCATAGTGGGCGTGACAACATTTACGATGCTACTTACCTCGAAAAACAATTTATTCCTCTTAAAACGACTAGTTAAAGTAAACGCATAAAGAATATCACAGCAACACAACAGTTGTCCCATCAAGTAAAGCCCTGAGCTTGTGCGGAACACAATGTGCCCAAAGTGTGCGAATGCGTAAATGTCGCGATGTTTACATTGGATCTGCGAAACGGCAATACACTTGGCAGGAATGGAAACTGACCTGTATGTGTCCTTAGGTGGGCTTTGAGATGGGACGATTTGCCATAAACTTTTTCACAACCTGAATAGTGGCATTTGTGCTTTTTCTGTGGGGGTTCTTGTTCAATTCGACCCCTAAATCGTTTGCTTCTTTGTTTAAGAGCAGAGTCGCCGGTGATGGTGGTAGGTGTGGCAGAGTTCCCATCATCTCTGGTTAGGGTTGCTGTTGGTGGCGTGCTCTCCTCCTTTATTTTTGCCTGCTCGGCAAAATTGGTGGGGGTCTGTTGATTAAAATCCGCCAAAATTCTCGCCACCACAAACAGAGATGAGTTGTCTTTCAAAGGCTCCTTGGTTTCTTCTCCATTCCTCTGTGCAGCCGCAGTTTCGGGCTTGATCTCTCTATTCCCTTTTGGACCGTGGACAATTGCTTGGCTGGACATTGACACAAGGCACTCTGCTGCGAAGTGATCCATTTCGTTTGAAGAGTACAAGTTGTTTCTCTATGACATTCAAACCCAATGACAGTAGACCATTGAACTCAGTAGATCCCTTTGTGTGATGCTGAATAGGCAGCTCTCGTAAGCAAACTCACTTTGCACTATCTTACCGGCTTTTCAGCAACACTGACATCCTGCATGTAAATCATGCGAGATCGAGCCGTGAGCGCGCCGCACCGACTGCTTTCGTCCTTTAGAGATAAGTTTCCGGTGATGAGAGCTCTGAAAACTTGTCTGAATTGAGTATCAAAACTCCCATCGTGGCTGTAGTCCTCACAACGTTAAAGTGACAGTATGCTGTGCGCCGATTAGAGCTGATTGTATCCATGCTGGGGGCGTGTCGGCCGGTAGCGTTTGGCAGCGTCATCGAGCCGGCGCGCACTCATTGGATGGCGACGTGTCCCGGAGTGCACTGCCTTATTGCCCCCCACCAAACTTTTAGAAAGTATAAAAGAAACTTCACTCAGAACCTAAATGCATATAGTCAAAAAAATAAAGACATGCACTGATTTTTGTGAGAATGCAGTTTATTTCATTTTTTAATTTATTTATAAAATATTATCAGCGTAATATTTGATTATAAAGTTGAACTGGAAAAATATTTGAATTCTTGTCTTTGTATATACAGTATAAGAGCATATAGGATTGTCTGAAGCATGACGTCTTGGTTTATCCACTACTGGATTACAAAGCAGTGGTTGCTAAAATAGTTCTCACTTGTGCTGCTGCAATAGCCTCTATATAGAATGAAAACCATACTGTACAATATTTAGACAGTTGGCTACATTCAGTCAAAGACTCCAAGGCTTGGAAGTGACAAAAGATTTCAAAATAAATAACGCACAGGCACAGAATCCCAGACTGGAAAATATATTCATATTCCTGCTTTTCACAAGCAGACTGTGGGGGTGAAAATCGAGATCAGTGTTTCAAAAGTTACTTAATCTTTTTCATATGAAAGCAGGAGAGGAGGAAAGAAAGGGCTGAAGCCCACCACTTCAGCTCTAACGATGCACTGTTCTCCTGTGGGAAAGCATGTACTCTCTTTCAGCCCTATTCACAATAGACTTCTCTGGAAAGTTCCAAGTGTTCATTGAGAGCAAGGCTACATGGCATTCAGAGAGCCATCTGGTTGTATTACTTTACATATTCTTTCACCACCACGAGAACTGGGTGTTCTTGCGTTTCATGCAGTGTTTCTGAGGCAAATCCTATCACAGCATAACGACAAGACGGCAGTTCCAATTTCACAAGATGGCTGCCTCAAAACCCAAATGGAAGAAAGCGCAACCTAAAGAGATTTATTTTATAAAACTATTAATTTACAGTTATTCTATTTTATTAACCCTTTCAAAATGATTCTGTAAATGATATTCTGTACTTAAATGAGCATTATAATTAGAATGCAGTTAAAAAAAAAACAGCATGGTCTGTAATTCAATAATCAGTATATAATACACCTTATATTTTTGAGCACTATTACTCCATAATATATCACAGGATGTACTGGCTCATCTGACTATACAATACCAAGTACTAATGCTTTTTTGCAACAGGTTAGAAAATTTAAATTAAACTCAGTGTCCCACACATTGAACAACCCACTCTATCGTACTCTTATTATAATCTCTGTTCTTTTCTCAACAATCACCGAAATGTTTCAGGAGTGGGTTGAATCACATTCTCAATTTCACCACGCGAGTGAGATGACTCAGCCATTCTTCTATACTATCAAGAAATATCACATTCTCGTGGGGCTCTGCATCATTACTGATGATTGTTGCACATGCCCTCTCGGGTTTTGAGATGTAATCCCATTGGATTTACGAACAGTTTGTGAGGACAGCCTGACCGCACCACCAGGTGCTACAGCCCAATCAAGGCCATGCTGTCCTGGAACACAAGGCCTATATACTGTAGCACCATGGACTGATTAGACTGTTTCCTTGTGTGGCACATATACTTTATTTTTATGTTTATATAAATGTGACTTGATGAGATATGAGACTTTTCAAAGTAAAAGTGTTTTTTTTTCTTCTGAGAGAAACAAGGTTGTTGTATTAAAAGAAAAAGAGAGACAGACAGACAGATGAGGGATAGATATTCTGATGGATGGACTGATAGATAGATAGATAGATAGATAGATAGATAGATAGATAGATAGATAGATAGATGATAGACAGGCAGACAGACAGAAAGACAGACAGATAGATAAACAGATAGATAGATAGATAGATAGATAGATAGATAGATAGATAGATAGATAGATCGATCGATCGATCGATAGATAAAGCATAGACAGATTGACAGATAGACAGACAGACAGACAAACAGACAGACAGATAGACAGACAGACAGATAGATAGATAGGCAGGCAGACAGACAGACAGACAGATAGACAGATAGAGAGATAGATAGACAGATAGATAGATAGATAGATAGACAGACAGACAGATTGAAAGGCAGACACACAGACAGACAGATAGATAGACAGATAGATAGATAGATAGATAGATAGATAGATAGATAGATAGATAGATAGATAGATAGATAGTAAAGTAGATGTAAAGTCCCCCCAAAGCTGTCAACTTTTTACCTAGGCAAGCCGATACCTTTAAAGCGAAGTCATTATGGGTGGAAACTGATACGTTTCTAGTCATGACTCATGTGGGTTGTGCATGTGATTCCTTTCCCTCACTGGATAAGCATAGAAGACAATAATGTGGCACCCCTTACACTGTCTCTCATAATCACCACTTGACTGCACGTGTTGCCATGACCTGAAAGTCTGACTGGCAAACACACCTCAAAGGACTGAAGGTCACATAATACAGTTCAGTTTGTCTTCTTTCGTGGAAGCTATAAATTAGAAACGACCTGCACTCTCATCATGGCCTGACTCTGATAACTAGGGCTTGACTGTTGTAAAAAGATTTGTGTTTGCTATTTGTTTTCTCTCTCTCTCTTTCTATTGTGAGTTATATATTGAAGTTACTGTAGCCTTTAAATGTCAATTCAGCAGCTCTGGCACATGTGAAACTCAAAGGCTGTTTACTACTTGTGGTTTAGCTTTGCTCTTTTGATCTACAGTTGGGAAACATATCATTTCCCATCATGCATGTAACAACTCTCTTCCTGTTCGTCTTCAGACAGTGTCCTCTTATATGTTGATCTAGGACCAGCTCTGTCCCAGCCCAATTCTGATCTTAACCATCAAAAGAGAAACCACACAACTGGTCTCAGATCAGCACCCAAAGACAACTTAAACAAACCCCTCTGCGAACTCGAGCAGCACACGACATATAACAAAAGTGCTTAAATCTACAAAACAAACCTGAACATGAGAATAATAACCTGCAAGAACTTCCCGAATAACATCAGCAGCACTCTTGCATAATATAGCAACTGGTCAATCATTTCACATGTTGAAATTTCCGCCCATGTCCTTGGCAAGATTCCTGACCTCAATGACTACCGTGGATCACGTTGTTCTGCTCTGTTGTATCCCAAACACCCCAGAACAAACATCTCACTTAAAAGTACATGAGCTGAGCTTCAACCAGATGCTGGGCTTTTGTTTTGTCTGTTGAAGGAGACTAGAGCACAATGCGTAACATTAAGCTATGAACAAACAGCAAGTTCAACATATAAAGCCGTTCTAAATAAATTAATGGCGATGAGGTAAATGTAGCATAGGTGTTGGAGAGAAAAAGCCATAATTCATGATTTATGCAAAGACAAGTTAAGGATTTCATGCTTCTGAGAGACAAAAACAAGTTCAAACTGCAGTTTATTTAATCAGTGTCCAGGGCTTGGCTTTGGTCCAGCTGGATATTTGGGTTACACGTGCCACAGATAATTTATATACTTATCTATCTCAGCAATAAAGCAGCGATTTTTCGTTTACAGTTTGAGCTATAAAAGTTAAGTCACTTTAATGACCCCATGAAATTAAAATAGTTCCTTTTAGTTTTATGCTTTAGTCCACGTGCTAGTGTAGCCCAACATGTTGCATAAATAGGTATTTAAAATGTATAGTTACTGTTTTACAGGGAAAAGCACTGGTGACTCATCCTGCACCATAGATTTTGTCCAATCAAATGCTCTTTAGATTGTGAAAGTTCCACCCACAAATACAATCTGCAGATAGATAGATAGATAGTTTAAAACTTGAATATATTGTATCCACCATTTCATCAAAACAGACCACAAGAAGGTCATATTAGTTATGCTAATTAGTACAAATCAGTGACATGCTAAGCGTAAATTGATTTTATGAGGCTGATGCTTGCTGAGGCTAGCAGTAATCCACTCTGAAACAATGCTTTGGGGAACGGCTTTGTCTGCGTCACACAATACAGCTCAAAAAGAAAAATTGGAACAAACACATTTTAACTTTGTCTTCTAGCTGCCTAGGAGCAGCTCTATTCATGAAGCAACAACCAGTGGACTGATGTCTGTTGAAGGAAGAGAAGGAAACCTTCATCTATCTGTATCTCTCACTTTAAACACACAGTTTGACCTCAGGCTCTGCATTAGCACGGCATGTATAGAGGGCCTCTTTCTGACCTCTATTCAAACTCAACAGCGATGTGTAATGTACATGCGTACTATGTACACTACGCTCGTGTAACCTATATCACACAATGGCATGGCCTTAGGGTACACGTATGTAATGTACTCAACGTAGGACTTTGAACATTGCTTTTCCTATTCTTTATCAAAAGACGTAACCATTGCTAATGTAGTTCAACAGTGACCGCCCATTTTGACAGCAGCCTTTGTTACAGGATTTTCCCTATTAATTTCCTTCAAAGTGATTTCAAGTCAATATATATAAATAAATTGGAATAGTAATAATTAGAAATAATATTTCACAAGTTTACTGTATTTTTAATCAAATAACTACAGCCTCGGTGAGCATAAGAGAATTCGGTAACACTTTACAATAAGTTTCCATTTGTTGACATTAGTTCAGCCATGACAAGTCTCAGATTGTAAAATCATTATTAATGTAAATAGAATGTGCATAGGTCTGGTCTTGTTGGACTACATCTGCTACACTTCTGAAATGAAAAGGAAACAGCTGCTGCTGCTAGAGAGAGGAAGATCCTCCATAGTAGATCTAGACAGGCGGTGCTGGGGAGGTGATGGACTAATATGAAGACACGCATAGCACGCAGACATAGCATTCACTGAATACGACCTGGTATGTCTGTCTGTCCTGGTATGAGTATGTGAATCCAACCCGATCTCATGGCAATTCGTATATATTTTGTGAGGTGCTTAGTGATGGGTAGGTTTAGGGGCGGGGTTAGGGGTAGGTCATTCGTACAAATTCATACGAATTGGGCAACTTGTAAAATACGTACGCTTTAGCAAAAAATCTATGCTTTCGATTTTTGCTTAAGCATACGTATTTTATATTCATATGACTTAGTACGAATGACCTACCGCTAACCCTGCCCCTAAACCCACCCATCACGGAGGTCTAGAATCATACAAAAGTGAGGTCGTACAAATCTGTATGAATTAGCCACCTCGTAAATCTGTATGAATTGGTCGTGAGCATTCATACGAATTGGGGAACTCGTAAAATACGTACGATTTAGCAAAAATCGCACAAGTGAGGTTAGATTTTTGCTAAACCATATGTATTTTACGAGTTCCCCAATTCGTATGAATTTGTACGAATTACCTACCCCTAACTCCACCCTAACCCTACCCATCACTGGGGTCTGGACAAATCGTACAAAAGTGAGGTCGTACGAATTCGTATGAATTAGCTACCTCGTAAAATACGTATGAATTGGTTGTGAGAATTCATATGAATTAGCCACCTTGTAAAATACGTACAAATTAGTCGTGAGATAGCTTTGGTGAATCTGATTGTCTGGAAACACTGAACTGAATGAATCAAGTAGAAAGCAAGTAAAACTATACTTGCGTTCTAATTGGTTCATTTAATTCTGTGTTTAGTAGTAGTGTAGGTTTTGCTGAAAATTTGGTTATTAAACTATTTATTTTTATTTTATTGTTTATGATGTTAACCTGTGGTTTGAATCATACTTGTGATGTGCGATTGACCAGCTTATGGTAGATCTTCAATGGTTTATGTGTGATACATCCTAGTTATATAGGTAAACAGTAATGAGTATGTAAATCCAACCTGATCTCACGACAATTCGTACATATTTTATGAGGTGGCTAGTGACGGGTAGGTTTAGGGGCGGAGTTAGGGTAGGTCAATTGGCAAACTCAAAAAATATGTATGAATTAGCAAAAGTTTTTTGCTAAATTCTATGTATTTTATGAGTTCAGTTTTTGCTAAAGAGTTTCCCAATTTGTATGTATGCATATAAATTACCTACTCCTAATCCCGCCCCGTCATTCGTACAAATTCTTTCGAATTGGGGAACTCATAAACTATGTATGATTTAACAAAAATTTTAGCTAAATCGTATGTATTTTACGAGTTCAATTTTGGCTAAAGAGTTCCCCAATTCGTATGCATTCATATAGATTACCTACTCCTAATCCCGCCCCTGTACCTACCCATCACTGGGGTCTAGACAAATTGTGCAGAAGTGAGGTCGTATGAATTTGTACAAATTAGCCACCTTGTAAAATATGTATAAATTTGTCGCGAGATAGTGTTGGTGAATCTGTTTGGCTGGAAACAGTGAATTGAATAAACCAATTAGAATGCAGGTAAAACTCTTCTTGCGTTCTGATTGGTCCATTTAATTCAGTGTTTAGTGGTAGCGTAGTTTTTGCAGAGAATTTGGTTATTAAACATTTTTTTTTATGTTGACTTGTGGTTTGAATCATACTGACTTGTGTGCAGTGATTGAAAACCTTATGATATATCTTCAATTGTTTATGTGTTGTTGTTAAAACCTATTAAAAAAATGAGATTTATTCCTCCAGTCCTCTACTATTATGCTGTATTGGCTCTATAATCATATCATGACATCTATCCCAGCAAACTTTGTCATGCAGGATGGACTATGGAAATTGAAAATTGAACATCAATATTCCGAGATCCAAACCTCACAGCGGATGTCAATAGGCCTTACATATGAAAAGCCAAACAGGCCGTGCCCTCTAGCAGCTAATGAGAGGACAGATTAACAAGGCTCTCTTTAAATGAGAACAAATCCTTCTGAAACACAGAGAGGTCACCGGCTGGATTTGAAGTCAACTGCCAAACTGAAACACCAAAATCTTTGTTAAAACTATTAAATGTTATTTTGAACTTTTGAGATTTAGATCATTATGTATTTAATATTGTCCTTATTCAATATTGTTTCAAAATCAAAACAAAGAGGTGGATTGTTCCTATTGATGTTTTCTCAAGGGATTTTTCAGCTAGAAGAAAATGTTCTCAGGGCAAACCAACCGACCACATTAAAAACAAGGCTAAACACAAACATAAAATGACCAGACTCTTTATGGAAAGTTTAACTCCATAGGTCTGCATAGTAAACGTCTATATTTTGAATTATATTATTTGAAGCCAATTCAGTGGGCGTGCAGTTCTGCTTTCAAACATACTGTTTGTCAGGAAATCTTATGAAACTAAAATGAGAATTGCAGCTGGTAGCGTGTGAATGCCATCTTCAAGTGTTTGTGATTTCACTGCTAAGTTTGTTTTTTGGTGCTCAGCAATGACCCCAACAAAGACTGTGATAAACAGTGTATGTAGGTAGCCATGTAAGTATAACTAATATGAGATATACACACATACAATGATACATTCTTCAATAAATGAGCAGTATGTTGGCTTTAATTACACCACTATTTAACTGACCTCACCCTTGTTGTGTAATGCATGATTTTATGACCTATATTTTTATTGAGTGCAGGAGGTATAGGTATTATTGCATGTTCTCACATGCTGATGTTGTAAAGTATTTGTTATTATGGCCTTGAATGGAACTCATTAGTCACACACTATATATGACACATGCTCTTTGCATTCAAAATTGCCAAGCACTGCACACAAAACTACTGTTATTGAGTTGCACAACATAGTGAGGTAAAACTGCAGGCGATAATGTGAATTATCTTGAACATGAGCTCTGAGAATTAAGGAGGAAACAGAGATGATTGTATCACTTTTTTGGTGTGAAATTTTGACTTTGAAAACATATAGTGGCATGTCACAATGTAAGGAAGTAGCGACCAGTCCTTACTTGAATACTGTGATGTACAAGTGAGTAAAGGAAAAAATATAGGGCAAGTCTTAGTTTAATCCACTGTGTTGTTGATTGGATGGATTCAGACATGAAAGCAAACGTATAGTCAGTCTTAAGAAAGGGGTGGGGTTTAAGCAGATAAAATGATTAGAGAAGTCCAGCATATGTAACCAGTGAGAAGTCTGTCATTTCACTTGAAGATCGACTGAGTATGCACATTACAGACACATGAAAGTAGTTCACTATTAACAAATTGTGTTGGAGGAGCAAAGGAGCAAGGAGTCTTCGATTTGGGAATTAATTATTTAATTGCGTTGACACTTGGTCAGTGAATCAGTCATCCAGTTTATAAACTCAGGCTGAACTATTTGCTCAACCTGATCTCATGGCAATTTGTACATATTTTACGAGGTGGCTAATTTGTATGACCTAAAATCAAATGTATTTTACAATCTGATCTCATGACGAAAACGTACCTGTGGGAACTGTTTCGCAAGACGTGAAATACATACTGTCATGTATGTTTCATAACATATTCAATGTGAAATTTCAACTGAGTGGCGCTAAAAGTGTTAGATTTTTCCAGAACAGATGAACGTACATATGGTACGTTTTATGTGATGTTGGTTTTGTAAGTGCCACGGCAGTTCTGACTTGAAATGTCCGTTGGCGCTATAACTGTAATGCTCTGTGCCATTTCAAAATAACATACTATCTGCATTACACCTAAACACCTAAACATTTTGCCACACCTGCCAATGGCTGGCGACATGAGAAAATTTACCAGCCAAATTTTTTTTATCAGCCATGAAACTATTTTTTGCAGAAAAAAAGCTTACTTTAATTATATGCATTTATGGTGAAATTATTACATTTTCATGTCAATCCGTGTTCATATTAAGTGCAAACAATGAGCTGTCACTTTAATTCATCACATCCAGCACAGCAAAAATAGACTCGCGGAAACGATCGCTGTATTGCTGTGGACGCGCTGCTCCTGGAACACACTGCCGGACCACAACCGTGTGCAGTATGAACACTCAAATCCGTTAACATGAAATGTGCACCGCATATGCATTGCGAGAAGAGTGTGTGTAAAACAGGCATACAGTATCAAATACAAGCCAGTTTCTCTTTTATTCATCGTCACTCAAACACCATTTTAATTTTAGGCCCTGCACCTAAACCTAACCGACAGTATGAACTACAGCGAATGTGAGGTAAAAATGCAATCGCAGGCATGCAAAATCACGGTGAGGTCGTACAAATTAACTACCTCGTAAAATACGTATAAATTGGTTTTGAGATAGGTGTAATTTGCTCATAAATCAGTCGAGTCAGATAAACTTGAGAACCAGATCAGTCAGACCAGATCAATGAATGAATCATACACTGTTTCAGTGAACTCAACTGAGTTATATATATATATATTTTTTTTTTGACATTTCAGAGCTTGACAGTTCCAGTCCCCCATTAACTTTCTAAATATTGAAAACAACATTCTTTAGAAGAAAGGACAAAGTCACATTTGGAAGAAGAGGATATGCAAGCAATAATGCCATAAATTTAATTTGGGGGTGAACTATCCCTTTAATTTCAGAGGCACGTTCTAAAATTATTTATCTACTACTAAAATAGATTTTTAATTGCACCGTCTATGGATACTTAGTTTCAAATAGTGCCATAATGGTAGCCACAATAAGATGTATTCTACCCCTCAGACCGAAAACAAAACCCTCCCCCGTTGTGTGCACATTCTTTGTATGGTTGTTTTGATCGGAGTGCAGCGAGTCAACGGGTTCAAAAGTGGGCGAGGCTCATCGGGGCTGCGCGGCGATCAACTTCTCTTTCCTCAAACCCACTGTGCTTTGTCTCACACGACGAAAAGTGTGTTATTCCAGCGAGGAAACTTATATGTTTTCTCGCAGCCTTACCAAAAACTGCAGCGTTCCAGAAATGTTGTACACTGTGTTTGTCCTGAAGTGACCCGCTGCAGAAGTGAGTACATCCCGTTCCTGTGATATTAATAGCTCCCTTGCGTCACCAAATTGTGCTAGACTGCTCTGCTAGACACGCGATGCTAGCTGAACGCGCAGCAACGCATTCGCACTCCAAACAAACATCGTTATAAAACAGATATCTATCCGGCATCAGATGACTGTCTAGGTCGGATGTGGCAACGTGTGCACAACGTCATACGTGATGCATTGATTCCACAGAAAGGCTTACCAGGAAGTGGTTATCCTCGTTTTCTAATTTCAAGAGTATGACTGCTTCTTTGGAATTTTTTAATATCATATGCGTGTGAAAATGTAACATCAAATGAAAGTTGCATAAGCTTAAGTTAGTTTAATGATGAAAAATTATACATATAGATTAAGTTAGAGGGAGCCAGTGGGTAGAATCAAACTGTAACTCATTAACAGGTAGCAGAAAAAGTACAAAATCAGTCAATACTGTAAGAAATAGTTTGTCAGGAAACCAGAATGTCTGCAGGCTAGAGTTTATGCAGTGCAATAGTAAACAGTATTTCTGCATCCATTAGTGCTAGTATTGACTGTATATGTTCTACTGTCAGAGTTGTCACTGAACTGGCAGTGTCATGTCTTCATTGATCATGTTTGACTTATTCATACATAACACACCGAAAATATGTTACAGGCATAATTGATTTTATAACAGTTTGGTTAGGTGATGTAAATGTACTTCCTATTGACGACTGTAGCCTAGATTGCAGCACTGTAACATTTTTCATCCAGCGCCTCTCAAGGTGATTTGAAACATCTTGCATTGCTTCGCTTTATAGAGATAATGTAAATTGCTAATAAATCACTTACCATTTGGCCATGCAAGAGATAGTTTGTTTCTTCACCTTGGAGAATTTTAGCATTACATCACTCACCAGTGGATCCTCTGCAGTGAATGGGTGCCGTCAGAATGAGAGTCCAAACAGATGATAAAAATCACAATAATCCACAAGTAATCCACACACAAGAAACACATCCATAATTGGGACATTTTTTCAGTGAAAAAGTCATCTCATCTGAATCAGGAGCGAAATATGCACAGATCAAGCACAAGTGAAAACAGCCCAAAACACTTCTAAACAAATATTTTGGTGGGTTTTGATGTAAAGGGACAACAGGGGATGAACTTTAAAGTTAGTCTTTAAAGGGGTCCTATTATGCTCTTTTACAAAGTCTTGATTTTGGTTCGAAAATGCATTATTTTTAACATAATTTACATTATTACAATACATTTCTCCCAGCCTGGCACATAAGGCTCAATTAGTTCCAGGTTTAATGAAGGCCCACCTTCCGAAAAACAAAATGTGTTGTGATTGGTTAGCTGTCCCACTGCATTGCGATTGGCAAACAGCTTAGACGGTATTTCAGTACTGCAAGGCCCCTTGTCAAAGAAGCAGGTTCCGTGTACAACTGTATAGATTAAAGTGATTCTTACGTTTTAAATATGGATATTTTTCTTACAAAAACTCATCGATTCGCTACAGGAGGCCTTTATTAACCTTCCGGAGCCACGTGAGGCACTTTTTATTATGGATGGATGCATATTATTGGACTTGTTTTGGACTGATGAGGAGAAATACCCATCTATGCCATTCTAAAGCTTGAGAGTGCCAAGATAAATTTTTATATAACTCCGATTGCATTCGTCTGAAAAAAGGAAATTATACACTTAGGATGCATAGAGGGTGAGTAAATAAATACACTACAGTATTGTTGGGTCCTATCATCAGCCTGCAAGATTGCCAATACATATATTGTCGTGCTAATGTATTTAATTATTTACATACTTAGTTTCATTGCCTGAAACCAGCTCCAGCATAAGGATAAAAGCAGCCTAACATTATCAAAGAACATCATCACTGATTAGCCTAGCCTATTCTAGTGCTAGTTTATGCATTTTAAAAAACACTCGAGTCATAAGTGAAGCTATCTACACTGTATGATGAATAAATCTCTTACCACACATTGCACACGGCTGCGGTGCGTTATGGCTCCGACGCGGCAACCGGAGTAGATCGTGGCTTCGGCATGTGTTTCAACCCCCTGTACTGCACACGTCTGCAGCGCGTTACAGCTCTGAAGCGGCCACTCTAGTCAATGCTTGTGTTTATACCCATTGCGCTGCGGCTCGTTGAAGCAGTTCTCCGCGCTGCATCGCTAAAGTTAGGCTAATCCCCCACGTCGTCCCTACCCTCCCTCCAACAATTTGGATTTCCGTGGGTGGGATTTAATTTAATGATATTCTAATAGCACCCCTTTAAAAACACACTAACTTAATAATACTGTTAAATGTAACCTTTAGTAAATCTCAAAAAAAAAATCCATTTTTCACACTGTACATTGCATTGCTGTGATGCATAAAGTCACTTGTAGCATGTCAATTTATTTTAGTTCGTAGTGTGTACTGTTTTATTTTTACATTTATTTAGACAAAATCATGTCAGGTGTTTTTTTTTAGCACTTTTTTTTTCTATATTCACCCTGGTAAGTATTATGTTTATCCTAACGTGTCTCCCCAGGTGAAAGTCGGCATTTAAATCCACACTTGATGCTTAGAAATCCCCATGTCATTATAAATTATTTTGTAAGCCTATTTTGGCATTGCTCTTGATCTTTGTAAACATTCTGTAGTTTGCGTGATTCACATCCACACCTGTTGTTTTCAGGAAACTCTTTAACCATAATGCCACACGCAGTTCGCAATTACGTACGAACATGCCCTGCAGTTGCAGTGTTGCATAATACGTATCTGGTTACATTATTAGAGCGAGCGCTGATATCATTCATTAGCTTAATATAACAACGTGATGCAGAGTAATGCTGATGCGATCGCCTTTCACCAGCTTCTGCTGGAGTTTACGCTCGGGTGCAGTGGGATCTTGGCCCGGCCCCAGAGAAAGGGGGAGGATAGCAGGAGGAGGGAGAAAGAGACAGACAGGCAGAGGAGGGAGGTGGATCTTTCAATTGCTGGGTTCAGCGTTGTAGTCTATGGGGAGATGGGGGTGTTGATGCATAGAAACAAACCTGACCGAGCTCCCCAGTGTCTACTGCATACAGACAAACCTATTGAGTCACAAACAACACACCTAGATATTTTTGTTTGACTTCAGTAAGAAGGTTATTGCGCAAGGAGTAGGCAAGTGTGTGTTTCTGTGCCACTAGCATCATCAAAGGTTTTGCCAAATAAAGATTGTTTTCAAACAAGTTTCCTAACTGCCATTGGCCATCAAAAACAGTAGACGCACCTCAAACATGCACTATTGGTTGATTTGTTGTTGCTATGTCAGGCTGGTCTGGGTGCTTAAATAAACATGACTTCTGTCATGACAGCTCTCAGAAAGTTTAGCATGGTATAGAGCAGGTATAGAGACTTGCTACTGCCAACACATCCACAGACATGCTGCTGTGAGCATGTAAAAAAATACTGCTGCTGCACATGTGTGACCCTGGACCACAAAACTAGTCGTAAGGGTCAATTATCTAATCAAAAATTGAGTTTTGAAATATCTATGGTGGGAAATTTACAAAATATCTTCATGGAACATGATCTTTCCTTAATATCCTAATTATTTTTGGCATAAAAGAAAAATTGATCATTTTGACCCATACAGTGTATTTTTAGCTATTGCTACAAATATACCTTTGCTACTTATGACTGGTTTTGTGCTCCACGGTCACATATATATGAAGTAACCCCCACATAAAACATACATAAAATTACCCTGTAGCAGATCTGTACAGGTGGAGCTGGGGAAGGTGGAGGGTTTCTGAACTGCTGCAATTACTACAGTAAACACTAGCCGAGTATTTAAATCTTGAACAGCAAGCGTATTGGCTCCTGATACAAAAAGAAACCAATCAGCTGCGCCTTGTGAATAAATGGTATCATTATGTCAAAGTGAATTAGAATTTATCGCCCTGCAACATCTAGAGTTTCATGACAGAACTTTGAATTAATTTGATAGCGCTACAGAGTGCAGACCCACAAATGCCATTTATTTTAGTGTTTTAACATGAAAACAAAATTAAAGCGCAAATCTAAAATAGGGCTTTTATATGCAGAAACCACTTCCTTAAAGTTAAACATGAAAATGTAGTGGCATTTATTTATCATAATATGTAACTAGCATAAAATCACTGTAAAATGCTGCAGTAAAAACATGTTAATTGGTTCATCTTTAAGTTAAGTTACCACTTATACTGTAAAAACCAACCTGATCTCATGACGAAAACATACTTGTGGGAACTTTTTCGCAAGACACGAAATATGTACTGCCGTGTACGTTTCATGACATATTCGATTTGAAATGTCCACTGAGTGTCGCTAAAAGAATGCTTTTTTTCCTGGGAACAGATGAAGGTGCATATGGTACATTTTATGTAACATTGGATGTGAATGCGAATGTGACGTAAAAACGCAATTGCAAGCATGCCGTTTTAACTTATTTTTCGATCTCTCAACGTTCAGCTCTTTCATCGTGAGTCACATTTTTCACTGGATTCGTACCCAAGGATTCTGCATCCTAAGTCCATTTCCGTGCCAGCTGAGCTACTGAGCGAACTTGTTACATCCGGAAAGTGAAACATATGGAGCTGTAATCATAACTGTGTACGAAAACAGTTACAAGCACTCAATGTTTTACCACCTCTAGTATTCATTTCTGTTAGAAAATGCAGTGATATGTACTTCGCATCTTGCAAAAAAGTTCCCACAGGTACGTTTTCGTCAGGTAGGTGAAAACATGTTAATTAGATAATTGATAAAATATTGTAAATGGAGTAACACTGCATTGTTAACAGTGTCAAATTCATGTTTTTTTTTCTTTACCATATAATGGTGAAAGGTGAAAACCAGTAAAAGGACCTTCCCAAATGTCCCTGTGTGACATGATTTTATGTAAATAATTTTGTTTATTCTCATTTTTGTTATCAGTAATGTACATTAGGGCTTACATTTGATTGAGTATTGATGTACCATTTTTATGATGAATTTCTGCTCCCAGTTTTTCAGGCTGAATGTAAATTTACAGTGTCTATTTCAAGCTTTCGTTTTCAGGCGTTACATCGATAAAGCATGACAACTGTCATTATGAATGACTTTTTAGATTTATATACAACCAAAAACTTATAGTATTAACTTTTAGTATTTGTGTTTTTTGTGTTGTCCTTTAGAGAATTGACTGTGCTAGTGTCTTATGTAAAAATAAGTATAAGTGGAGGAGACCCTCCAGTTCTTCACAACCCCACATCTACCTAAAGAAACATCCCATCTTGGTTCTCTTCTAGCAAACCAGCAATTACGAGACCCATGCAAGTGACCAACATCACTGGGTCTCAGTTCAGTCAGTTCAGTCAGGGCCTCACCCAGACAGCAGGCACCATGCAAATTACAGCGCAACCCCAAACACACACCCACTTACAATTACCAGTGAGACAGCAGCCCCTACGGAAGGAGCATGGCCCTCTGAAGCAGACCCAGACAGATAGTAGAACAGGACTGACAACTCTATGATGAGCCTTTTGAGTCACAAAAAGCAGAGGCCCTGCCTATGGGCCTCACATTTTATTACCCACGAGGCCGTTTTGTACTGTCATTAGATACTCAGGATCGTAGCTGAGCAATGTTTTGTCATATCAAAACAAAACTACTCAGGCTGAATGAGTGTTGGATGCAACAGCAATTGTTGTAAAGTTACAAAGATTGTGAATCTATTGATCTCTGAAACTGATGTGCGGCACTATAGTAGTCTCATGTTTTAGACTCAATCCTGCTTAGATTGCTTTTTGTTTTCTCATGGAAACTGCATGCTTTCAGTTCCTGTGCTTAAGCATGAGAGACTGTGTTGCACAAGAAGTCTGTTGAAACACTTCAGAACCCAAGTTAAGATATTTTTGATTAAATCCAAGAGCTTTTTGACCCTGCATAGACACTACCACGTTCAAGGCCCAGAAAAGTAGTAAGGACACGGTTAAAATATTCAATGTGACATCAATGGTTCAACCGTAACTTTATGAAGATACAAGAATACTTTTTGTGCTCAAAGAAAACTTTTCTTCTGTGTCAGTCTTCGAGGCATGTTCACAAGAGTATGGTGAAATTGTTGAATAAAGTCATTATTTATGTTCCCTTTGAGCACAAAAAGTATTCTCGTATCTTCATAACATTATGGTTAAATGATGTCACATGGACTATTTTAACAATATCCTTACTACCTTTCTGGGCCTTGAACGTGGTAGTTGCATTACTGTCTATGCAGGGTCAAAAAGCTTTTGGATTTCATCAAAAATACCTTAAAGGAGAACTCCACTTCCAGAACAAAAATTTACAGATAATTTACTCGCCCCCTTGTCATCCAAGATGTTCATGTCTTTCTTTCTTCAGTCGATAAGAAATTATGTTTCTTGAGGAAAACATTCCAGAATTTTTCTCCATATAGTGGACTTCAGTGGTGCTCCCTAGTTTGAACTTCCAAAATGCAGTTTAAATGCAGCTTCAAATGGCTCTTAATGATCCCAGCGAAACGATCGGTAATTTTTGAAACAAATTGACGATTTATTGACTTTTTAACCTCAAATGCTCATCTTGTCTTGTCTCTGCATTGCACATATGTAATCCGGGTCAATACAGTTAGGGTATGTCAAAAAGCTCCTGTCTTGGTTTCTTAAGCATCAAAATTGTCTTATATCGCTGTTTTACCTTTTTTGGTAAAGGGCGTTTGATCTTCTCTGCATGTTCAATTTGTAAACACTGGGTTGTTACTTCTGCTTTGATGTAGGGCGATTTTGAAGTTGGGAAAGAAAACGAGATGGATGTTTTTCGACCATACCCTAACTGTATTGACCGTATTAAACCGGAAAAAAGGGTTTTAAGCAGGCTTAGACAAGAAGAGCATTTGAGGTTAAAAAGTATATAAATTGTCAATTTGTTTTCGAAAATAACTAGTCGTTTTGCTAGACCCTTCTTTCTCGGCTGGGATCATTTAGAGCCATTTGAAGCTGCATTTAAACTGCATTTTGGAAGTTCAAACTTGGGGGCACCATTGAAGTCCATTATATGGAGAAAAATTCGGCAATGTTTTCCTGAGGAAACATAATTTTTTATTGACTGAAAAAAGAAAGACATGAACATCTTGGATGAGAAGGGGGGGAGTGGACTTCTCCTTTAATTTGTGTTCCTTGAATGAAGATGTTACAGGTAGGGCTGGGTGATAAATCACTAACGATAATTATCCCGCGATATCATTTTCTTCGATAAACGGTAGCAAGAGTTTGTTAAAAGATCGATATAATGTTTATGCGCCAAAGGGCGGAACGAAAAAGCACTAGTCATTTAAACCATGCCACTCGGACCATTTATCCACTCAGATTTAAGTTCAAACGGCGGCACGGTGCGAACTTACTAGAGCAGATCCGTTCACTCGCTGTGAGTCTCAGTCACTAAACAGCGCTGTGAGAGCCAGTGTGAAGCGCTTGAATTCAGCGAAGTTTAAAGCTAAACAGGAGAGACACTGTGCGCAACGATACAGTCAGAATGCTTTTTAATCTACAAATCAACATCATTTACCATAAATTTACTGTAGTAGCACTAACTGCACCATGGTATTGTGTCAGAAATGCATTGTAATGTATTAAATGTGTTGAAGGAGGAGTAATGGAACATAATTACAGTATTTTTTTGTGATTAAGCTATTTATACTAAATGTATTTAGACCTACTGTCTAATACCTAGAAACCGTATTACATTTTTACCACAGTATTGAGGTGCTATATTTGTTTTAACTGTTATTATCATGATCTAAATGTATGCTACTATGGAAGAGCAATGGTTAATTAAAAAAAAAAAAAAAAAACTCAGTCAGAAAAATTACATTTCACCATATAAAAATGAGGTTGCTGTAATTAACGTACATCTACAACTGCATCCTAACTCAAACTACTATGAAATTTCTCCAGAATTTTCATTTTTGGGTGAACTATCTCTTTAAAGAGCCCAATCGCCCCAAGTCTTTATGGGATTTTTATTATCTTGCATATGAAAATTGTAAGTCTAATAAAAAAGTAATAGCTATAGTAAAGCAATAGTAAAGCATAACTAGAGCGAAAAAGTAGAGTTGCTGAGTAATGGGAATATCCAAGATGTTATTTGAAAATTCTTGTTCCTTTTATGCTGCATAGCAACTAAACACTGGGTAAATGTTGTCACTGGGAATTCCTCTTTCTAAAATATGCTGCTGCTAGTTCTCAGCTGCGTTCTTTTAAAGAGCACACTGTTCAGGACATTGCGAAAGTGGGTCAAATTTTTGTGAACAGGGACAGCCTTTAGTCAACCAGATGGACACAACAAAATCTCAAGGTGTTATTTTGCCTGAATACTATGCATACGGTATATGTATATAGTAGATAACATGAGTGGAAGCTTTAGGGTTTAGTTGAAGGCTAAAATGTTCGAGTAAACTCGGTCTCCTTTCCACAGATACCACATGGCACATGCTAATCTCATTTAGCTTTTGCCTATAGTCAACTTGAGCAGGTATATTCTGTCCACTCTGCTGAAGCATAGCCAATTACGACATTTCCTTCCCATTTGTTGTGACCCCCATCCCCCCAACGCACACCATCTGTGCTTCAGATAATACATCCACAGATAAGGTCCCATAAATACAAGGCAAGACAGCTATCATCAGCAAGATTAAACAGATGCTAACAGGCTGACTCCAATCCATAGCTCGGATGAAAAGGTCTTGAATTTTTATGCTGGCTGTTATTTTTGAAATGCTAAGCATTAAAAATGGACATGTTTTATGAATGTCTCTAGTCACTGCACAGTTATATTCGCCTTTGATCCACCTCTGAGTGCATTTTATCTGCAAGGACGGGCTATCGATACAAATTTCCCCTTTAAATTAGATTCTGATTTACAAGCTCTCGATTCTAAATTGCTTTGATTTGTTTCCAATTCATCTGAGTGAATGTCCAGTTTGTTTACATATGAAAGAAATTGTCTCTCTGCTAATGCTGTAAATTATACAGCAGAGTGTTTTTTAGACTGACTCAAAACAGTAACTCATCTTTTTTAACTATTCATTAAAAGAACCACCAAAAAAAATCATTTGTTTTGGAACAGAACATTAGTCAGGATTGTGCCATATTTTAAAATTTTTGACAGGAATGAAAATTTGGCTGTAAGGGGTACAAGTACAGTGTGTTTAATGGATTGTACTGTTGCTTATCATTGTTTTGAAGTACACAAAGTATTTTTACCCAGCTCTGTCATCTGCAAGAAGAACCGGTTCTTAAAAGTCATTTGTTTATGAATTTCATTATACTGATCCTGCTAAAAACTGGTTCATAAGAGTTTTATCAGTCCACATCTCAGTTAAGTTTAATTCACTGTAACAAAGATTTGTAAGACTGATTTATTTGTTAATGATTCTCTCTTTACACTAGTCACGCTGCATGTTTATGATTCACTAAAGTGAACTAGTTAATATGAGTCATTTGTTTGTGATTTAGACTAGGTGTTTTTTTTGTTTTTTTTTTTGCATACAGCCTGTGAAGACGATGCAATACAAAGTTTCTTGTCATCATTCTGGAGTACACAACATAGGCTGCAAGCTTACATTTACTTAGGTAAAGATAAAATCTGTATTTTCACCCAGCTCTGTCATTTAAAATTTTACTAAGAAGAACCAGTTCAAAAGTGTAATTCGTTTATGAACTGGATTATACTGATCCTGCTGTTTGGACCTGATTCACTAAAAAGAACCGGTTCATACGATTCATTTGGTCAAGAATTAGATTATACTGATCCTGCTATTTGGTTATGTTTCATTAAAAGGAACTGATTCAAAAGAGTCATTTGTCATTTTGAGTTTTATCGGACAGTCCACATCTTAAGACTCATTTGTTCATGAATCTCTTTACTAGTCACACTAGACACGCTATATGTTTATGATTCACCAAAGTGTGAATCATAATGAGTCATATGTTCATGAATTGGACTAGGTGTAAGGTTTTTTTTTTTTTTTTTTTTTTTGCATGCAGCCTATGAAGACGATGCAATATAACATTTCTTGTCATTGTTTTGGAGTACACAAAATAGGCTGCAAACTTACATTTACTCGGGTAAATATGGAATCTGTATTTCACCCAGCTCTGTCATCTGCAAATTTTACTAAGAAGAGCCAGTTCATGAGAGTAATTTGTTCATGAACTGGATTACTAATCTTGCCATTTGGACCTGATTCACTAAAAAGAACCAGTTCATAAGAGTCATTTGTTCATGAATTGGATTATACTGATCTGACTATTTGGACACGTTTCACTAAAAAGAACTGGTTTATAAGAGTCATTTGTCATTCTGAGTTTTATCGGGCAGTCCACATCTTAAGTTTGATTCACTATAATGAACTGTCTCTGACTCATTTGTTCATGACTCTCTTTAATAGTCACACTAGTTACACTGTATGTTTGATTCACTAAGGTGAATCAGTTCATATGAGTCATTTGTTCATGAATTGGACTAAGTGTAAGTATTTTTTATTTATTTTTTTTGCATGCAGCCTGTGAAGAAGATGCAGTATAAAGTTTCTTGTCATTATTTTGAAGTACACAAAATAGGCAGAAATCTCACATTTACTCAGGTAAATATGGATTCTGTATTTCACCCAGCTCTGTCATCTGCAAATTTTACTAAGAAGAACCAGTTCATGAGTAATTTGTTCATGATCTGGATTACTGATCTTGCTATTTGGACCTGATTCACTAAAAAGAACCAGTTCGTAAGAGTCATTTGTTCAAGAATTGGATTATACTGATCCTGCAATTTGGACACGCTTCACTAAAAAGAACTGATTCATAAGAATCATTTGTCATTCAGAGTTTTATCGGACAGTCCACATCTAAGTTAAGTTTGATTCCCTATAACCAGCACTAGGCATGCTGTATGTTTATGATTTACTGAAGTGAACCAGTTCATATGAGTAATTTGTTCATGATTTGTACTGGGTGTAAGTTTTTTATTTTTTATTTATTTATTTATTTTTTTGCATGCAGTCAGTGAAGACAATGCAATAGAGTGTTTTTTTTTTTTTTGGTCATTATTTTGATTCACACAAAATAGGCTGCATTACTCACATTTGCTCATAACTAATAACTAAAAAGAACCAGATCATAAGAGTCATTTGTTCATGAATTGGATTATACTGACTCTGGTTATTTGATTTGATTCACTAAAAAGAATCAGTTTAAAAGAATCATTTTTTTCATTCAGAGTTATCCAGGCAGCCCACACCTCAATTAACTATAAAGAACTCCCTAATAAGAGATATTTGTTCATGAATCGCTTTACACTAATGCTGTGTGTTTATGATTCACTGAAGTGCTAGTTCATAGGAGTCATTTGTTCATTATTTGGACTAGGTGTGGTTTGTTTATTTATTTATTTATCTATTGCAGCCTGTGAAGACGATGCAATAGAAAGCTTCTTATTTTGAAGTACATAAAATATGGTGCACACTCACATTTACTCAGGTAAAGTTGAAATCTGCAAATTTTACTTTGTTACTACATTGGACTACACTTCTTTTTAACTAAAAACCATTTCATAAGAGTCATTTGTTCATGAATTGGATTAAACTGATCCTGAATCCTGCTATTTGGACCCATTTCACTAAAAACAAGAAGTTCATAAGAATAATTTGTTCATGAATTGGATTATACTGACCCTCCTATTTGGATTCGATTCACTGAAAAGAACCAGTTCATAAGAGTCATTTGTTCATAAATTGGATTATACTGATTCTACTATTTGGATTCGATT
>JAHKKF010514927.1:0-15621 GCA_019740295.1 Labeo calbasu
GTGAACTATCCCTTTAAAAAATGTGTTTGCCATAGTCTTGCATCATTAACAATATCTACACGTTTTAAAGGATTAGTTCACCTTCAGAACAAAATTTTACAGATAATCCCCCTTGTCATCCAAGATGTTCATCTCTTTCTTTTTTCAGGTGTAAAGAAATGATGTTTTGAGGGAAACATTTCAGGAATTTTCTCCATATAGTGAACTTCTGTGGTGCCTGCGTGTTGGATCGTCCAAAACAATCCCAGCCAAGGAAGAAGAGTCTTGTCTAGCGAAACAATCGGTTATTTTCTAAAAGAAAAAAATTCAATTTATATACTTTTTAACCTCAAATACTCATCTTGTCTAGATTAGATCTTTTCTCCTCCAACTTCAAAATCGCCCTACATCGCTGCAGAAGTACCGCCCCAGTGTTTATAAAGTTTATGTAAAAAAGGTCAAATGCCCTTTACAAAACAAGGTAAAACAGCATTGTAGAATGATTTTGAAGTTGGAGGAAAAAATGAGATGGGAGTTTTTCGACTGTCTTGAACTGGAGTTCGCATGCGCATCTCAGAGCTAGACAAGACGAGCATGTGTGGTTAAAGTGTATAAATTCTCTTTAAAAAAAAAAAAAAAAAATGATCGTTTTGCTAGATAAGACCCTTTTTAGAGCCTTTTGAAGCTGCATTTAAACTGCATTTTGGAAGTTCAAATTCACATGCACCATAGAAGTCCACTATATGGAGAGAATTCCTGAAATGTTTTCCTCAGAAAACGTTATTTCTTTACGATTGAAGAAAGAAAGACATGAACGTCTTGAATGACAAGGGGGTAAATTATCTGAGTAAATTATCTGTAAATTTTTGTTCTGAGAAGTAAACTAATCCTGTAACATCATTAAAACCAGGTGTTTTCTTGTTTTGTGTTAAAAAAATTCAATGAAACCTTTTTAACAGCTCTAAGTCATACAAAACCCATTTTTAATCTTTTTCAGTAAAGTGCCTTTTATTGCCAACTACCAGCTGTGTTAATATTATGGTCTTAACGTGATTTTCGTTTCAAGACTAACCTGAGGCAGATTGAGAGCTCAGGCTACACCTCATTAGTTGTGTTTATCAAACACTTCTTCATGCTAACATTAATCTGATGTAAACACGCTCATTAAGGCCTCACTCATTTCACAGTATAAGTCATTTAGGACTTCGGAAACTTTTTTGCACCTAAATTTAGAGCTAATTGGTCAACAAAGGACATTCACTATTTATTCAAAGAGTATTTCTTCATACTGAAATATTGAGTCATCAAAGCCCCAGTCATCATCACTCCTGTCAGTTGTGAGATATGACTTAACATACGCACCTCAGTGCGTTTCCATCATTTAATTCCCATAAGGGAAGTCCAACAGCTCATCTCTCTCAGTCGAGCTCTGGCCCTGATAAACTGAACTAGGAAAACAATCTACCATAGCAATGACCGAGCAGCCAGTAGGTGTTTTGTCCTTGATTGTGTTTCCAATGCAAGTGCAAGCATACTCAGGGGACATACATGTCTTGAAACATAAATAATGAGACGATTAGCTAGGGCCTGACGCTACTAGCCTGATATCTCTCTCTCCCTCTCCCTCTCCTTCTGTCGATCTCTCTTTCTCACTCCCACCCACCTTCTCTCGTTCTCTTATATAGGGTGAATTAGGGGAATTCTGGGGCACCCAGTCTCTACACTTCTGGTCTATGTTAGCTTTAGCATATTTAGCAACACTCTGCTTAGAGTTTTTATATATAATGCAATAAAAAGTATTTTAGCCCTCTGGGTGTTTTGAGGGGCCTGGAGATGTTTTGACATCCCTGATGTTTGTATTTATTTAAGCTACTTATAAATATTAATGACTAAAGTCTGATTACACTATATTCAGCACAAACTCTGCTGTAAGCAGCATGTATGTACATGTTTGCATTTTTAAAACACCTTATAATGCATTGTATGATTTCATGAGTAATATAATTGAGTTATAACACATTGTAATATTTATCTTTATATTGTTACACTTTTAGAAAGTATAATGCAGTAAAACATGGCAGACAACAAATTTCAGATGTTGCAAGAATATCTTAAAATATTGTTGTGCATTTTAACTTCTGTTTAGTGCTGTCAGATCGATTAATCACAACTAATCACATCTCAAATAAAAGTTTGTTTTATTTTTAAGTACATAATATATGTGTACTGTGTATATTTACATGTATATATTTTTTTCATATTTATATATGATTTATATTCTACATAAATATAAATGTATAACATATAATGCATTGTATGATTTCATGAGTACTTATAACCACAGTTATAATACATTGTAATACTTTTCTATGCATTGTTACGCTTTTAGAAAGTATAATGCAATAAAACACATTTTCAGATGTAACAAGAATATTTGCAAATATTGTAGTGCATTTTAACTTTCATTTAGTGCTGTCAAATCAATTAATCGCATGTATGTGTGTATACTGTGTATACTGTATTTACATACAGTGTATATAAATACACACAAATACATGTATCTATATTAAAATAAACATTTTCATGTATATTTTTTCATATGATTTATATAACAGTAGTCAACATTTGAAGTGGATCAAAAAAGTTAATCAAATTTATCCTAAGACAAGAATGGGTGTTGTTTTGGTTTTAGGTTTTGATCCACTTCAAATGTTGACTACTGTATACATAAATATAAATATCACATATAATGCGTTGTATGATTACATGAGTACTTATAACCAGTTATGATACATTGTAATACTTCTCTATGCATTGTTACGCTTTTAGAAAGTATAATGCAGTAAAACACAAGGCAAACAACCAATTTCAGATGTAACAAGGATATCTGCAAATATTGAAGTGAATTTTAACTTTCATTTAGTATTGGCCAATCGATTAATCGCATCCAAAATAAATGTTTGTGTTTATATAATATATGTGTGTGTACTGTGTATATTTACATATTCACACATATGTATATATTTAAGAAATACTTACATGTAAATATTGTAGTGCGTTTTATCTTTTTTAAATTTATTTTATTTAGTGCTGTCAAATCGATTTATTGCGGGGTTTGTGTTTACATAATATGTGTGTACTGTGTATATTGTGTATAAGTACACACACACATGCATATGTATATACACAAATACACATACAAATACACACACATGTATTTTGTAAACACAAACTTTAATTTTGGATGTGATTAATCGCGATTAATCGCTTTAACAGCACTACTTTTATTACAATTACTTATGAAAAGATATAATGTATTATAATGTACATTTTAAATACATTTCAATGCATTCTACAGAAAGGCTTCAAGTAAAAAGTTACTGCTTATTCTAGTTGGGTTGTCATATGCTAAAGTCCTATTTGTTGATATAAAGGTTAAAAATGCAAACAGCGCCATAATTCACACAGTGTTGCTCTAGATTGCTAGCTGGTTAGATTGCTTTTTTGAACTATTTCTCTTGCCGATGCAAAAATAAACAAAATAACTGAGCATACTGTGTCTAAAATGTGAGTTATTTGAAATTAACTTCTTGTTCAAATAACTTTTGTATCAAAGCAATATCATGCTCACAGTCATGCTGCTGGTTTTAAATTAAATTCTCCTTGACTTGTGTAACATATAGCTGGTGCAGGAAAATATTATAAGGACAAAATAAATCCAACAGTAAAGAAGAGGTGTGCAGTGCAACTATTTCATTCCATGAATGAAAAAAAAAAAAAAAGTCAAATATGCCATACCGGAAGCCCTTCATGTGTTTAATTTGAAATTCCACACCAGTGAACATCACAGTCTTTGCTCAGGTTTGATTTCCAGGACAACACCGAGATATTCGTTTGATAAGAGCAGTTCAAAGAAATTCAACAGAACCCAGCTGTCAGTAATGTCCTGTACACAGTACACACACACGACTGCATTAAGTTAAATATCCCTCTAAAATCGCACAAAGCAGAGCCACTAATTGAGCAATCAATGATCTGAGGCTTTTATGGAAAATCTTCAGACATTATTGTCGTTAGGCTAAACATTTTCCGTCTAAATCTATTTGAATGCTGAAAAAGCCGGAGGCTAACAGACCCCTAATGCTTCAAGCATTAATAACACTTACGACTTGTACATTTTTTTAGAACGTATAATAATTCAATTATATTTACTCCTCGTAAACCCTTTCAGGCGCTTTCTTAATTGGAAATCTTGATTTATTCAACATCATCTTTATTTAGAGCTGTTCCATGTGCGGGATAAGCAGCAGTCTGGGTGCGTGCTATGCTTATATGTTTTTAATTAAGTATTTTACTATTTCACTCTAAGATTAATGAGATTAATCTTAAAAATGTGAGCCCTAAGTCTCTTAATTATCAAAAAAGCATATTCTTTTGTTTACAGTTTTACATATGCATACTTGTATACTGAAGTAATGACTTGCTAATCAAAAGGTAATAAAACTGTAGCACCATCATCATAAAGGCAGACGGTAAATCCATACAGCTCAGCATACATAATTCAACATATTTAAATATCATAAGGCCATTCAGCATCTGAAAACAACAGGAAACTTGAAGGTGGTAGAATATCTCTAATGTATGACTAAGATGCATTTAAATCTTCCTAAGGCTTTTAATTCCAGTAAAGGATTGAAAGTACACATGTCCTGTCTAATTCGGATGTAAAAAGCATCACAGACTCTGTTGACTTCATACATCAAGTCCCGTTCCAGAGTGCAGGAAAACTTCAGCAAGACAGTGTTTGCGTGGGAGAATTACTGCTTATCCTCATTGTTGCTCACATAGCTCTGGCTAAGCCGACAATTGCTGTCACCTTGTGCTCGTGGAGCTTCGCTATTAGCATCCCTGGGAGGAACAAGTGAGCACGTATCTGCTCCGGCAACCTTTTCCGCCGGCATCGGCTTGTCCGCCTCACCCACCCATCCTCCCGTGCAGAACCTCCCATCATACACTTGTCAGGCAGCATATGTCTGGTGTTTTATGAGATCCCTTTCATGCATCTGACAGGAAGGATAGACACTACTGACTCTTTACTGTACCCTTGGGCTCTGTTCAACCTTTGGTGGAAGGTAAATGGGGAGAATGAGAATATAACATCTGACACAAATTTACCTTCAATCTATGTCACCGCACACCTACCTATGTTAAGCAAGTCTGTATCAGCCTAGGTGTGTATTCGCAAACACAAACAGATGCTGATGTTACAATTTTGAGGTGGGGATTTATTATCCAGAAGATTTAAAAACTAAAGTTTTTTTGTTCGTTTGTTTTATTTACAGCGATCATGTAATGATAAAAAAAAAAACAAAAAAAAAACAGTATTTTACAAGAAAGCACTATTTCAGTCTTTCTACTTCAAAAGTTGTTCAAAAACTGTTTCTTTGTAATTATTTATGAAATTTACTAGCAATTTCTGATTTAAACTTGCTTCTACACTAAATTTTTCTTAGAGTACAAACAAATACAACGCTGCATTTCAAAGCAGTCTATAAAAAGACCAAAGAAGACATGATAGAATGCCTGACACTTGCACACACTCATATAGGCTTATAAAACTGTTCCAATGTCACACATCATTATCTTTCCTCAAATGTCTCATGCAAGACAAAGAGTGTTAAGAGGCTAGGAAGCAGAATTGATTCTCTCTCAACTCAGATCTGTGGCAGATGCAAACCTGTCCCTCTCTGTACTGCCAGTGTGAGAGCAAGGTACTTAAAAGTCATTCAGGCACAAGGGATGTTGGGATGGGAGTCCTGTCTAGCATGCAAAGTAAAATCAGGTAGCTACGCGCACGCCAGCGCTCACACACACACACACATGCGCACACAAGCTGCTGGTTTCCACCAGCAGGGGGAGATCTGACATTGAGAAAGCACAACTGTACTTTTGTTGACTCCTATAGTCTGTCTCTACCCAAAAAAAATAAAGCCAGTGGAGCATTGACAGATACACACGTATGTTGAGGAGAGAACGTCTGACTAGCCCCAATGTTGCCATCTCCATCTGCGCCTGGCAGTGCGGTCCAACGGCCCTGCCAAATGAGCGTGTCAGTCAGGTTCAGTTCAGCCAACTCTTTTCCCGCTTTTTTTTCCTCCCCTTTTGGGCTGTTTATCACTTCATCTAATCCTCAGCTCTAACTCGGCACAAGTTCCCGCAACACCTCACCTCACGTCAGTTGCAACTAATAATCTGGCATTAAAAGTTTCGAACCACACTTGGAACTTGAAAACAACTGTCTGCTTTCTTAAGAAAAACTCGTAAAGTAACTCCTCATGAAACACAACATTCACCCAGCATATCAGTGACATTCAAGCGTATTTGAAACATTTTAATTCCCACCTAATTACTACCGAACCCTATGTCGTACATACTTGTGTATGCCGTATATATATTGTATAAGTACAACGTTATATGTGACCTTGGACCACGAAACCAATTGTAAGTAGCATGGGCATATTTGCAGCAATAGCCAACAATACATTGTATGGGTCAAAATTATCAATTTTTCTTTTATGCCAAAAATCATTAGGGTGTTAAGTAAAGATCATGTTCCATAAAGATATTTTGTAAATTTCCTACAGTAAATATATCAAAACTTAATTTTTGATTAGCAATATGCATTCCTAAGAATTTCATCTGGACAACTTAAAAGGCGATTTTCCCAATATTTAGATTTTTTTTTTGCACCCTCAGATTCCAAATATTGAGCTATCCTAACAAACCATACATTCATGAAAAAAAGCTTATTTATTCAGATTAAAGATGATCTATAAATCTCAATTTCAAAAATTTTGACTCATGACTGGTTTTGTGTTCCATGGTCACATATATGTATGTATATATAATTGCTCAATGTAATTTGTATACATATTATAATCCATATAACATGTTCTATATTACTTTATTTGTACATTGTTGCAGTTATGTTGCATAGCAAACCCCACAATTTCCACTAGTCCAGTCTTGTGGATTTGCATATGGGCGTTTCTTTTCTATTCTATTCTAATCTAAAGTTTACACACCAGTAAACAAAATAAGCTAGCCTCCATCAAAGTTTCTTGTTAACTTCATTATGTGATAATATATGTACAAATGCAAAGCACCATATAATTCTGCATATCATGAAAAACTCAGACACATTTTACACACCAGTGGCAATAAATAACAGAAGTAATTATCCAACTCACCTGTAAATCTTATATTTGGTTGTGAAGCCCTGTTGATAACGCTCCACAAATTCTGCGAATTCCTGTGAGTGATGAAAAGGCCCTTTATCTGAAAGGAGCCACCCAAATGGACCAGCGGCATCATGGGAGGCTGCCACAGGGGCTAGAACCCAGCAGTGAAGGCTTAGTACAACACACACCCATAGACTCATCAGATACGCCAGTCTAAAATCAGTACACTGGCAGCTCATGCTTCACCCTGCGACTCGACATTCTCTCCAAACTTTCCTCGCCTTCTGAAACAACAAAGACAGTACAGTGAATTCCAGTGTGTTTTGCTGTTTCCTGACACCACCTTTTTTTTCTAACAGACAGTTAAAGTCCAGGGTTTGTAATCTGGGATCTTGAAAGTCCAGGAGGTATTTGGAGACGATGTGTGATGCTTAAATGCTTATGATATTTCTATTTATTAACTCAGCTGTTTTACCATTACATAATGTAGGAAGAATATTTATTGCTCTTAATGAATGTATTATAACATGTTACCAAAAAAAAAAAAAAAAACATCTTTTAGATGGAGGTCCCTGGGTTGTCTGACAGTTTGGCTGGGGGTCCCAGGGTGCTATAAAAAAATTGAAAACCCCTGATATAAGGTATAAAAAAAGATTTAAGCTATTCAAATATATTTCCATACACAAGCTTATATATAATAGATATTATTGTCATTTTTAGACATACTGTGTTTCAGAAACATTTTTCTCATCAACAGAGCAAAATTAAGAAACATGCATTTCTCTAAAATAAAGGATTAGGATTGGAATTATAATTCGTTTTTCAAATATTATTTAAATTACTGCATCATATTTATACTTAATTATATTTATTACAGTTATAATAAGTTTACCTTCTCCAGGTGTCCGATGTTTCAACCTCTGAAGTCAACAACCTCTACAGTTTTACAGTTAAAAGCAACTGACTGTAAAAGCAAAGCATAGGGAGATTGTTGAGGGTGACCTTTGCAAATTTGGCTCAGTTCAAGTTGTTTTAAACACCATCGCAAAGCGAGAAGAGCCCTGGAAAGCCAGCATCCAACTCTCTGCTTCCACTATCGAGTATATTTCCAACGTCTTGTGCCGTATAATCCGGGTGAAGAGGAGAAAAAACTATCGTGAGGAGAAGCGGTCGCTCTGTCTTCACTCTTCTCTCTCCAGGTAGAGAGGTCTCTTATGAATTGGAAGTTACGGTGAAGCAATCCCATAACCATTAACGACTGACGCGATTAAAGTCTACTGTTTCCTCTCGGTCGACACATTAACTTAACCTGGTGTCTAACAAGCACTAAATAAATGTAGACTCCGGAGGTCCACTCTGTGCAACTGCGCGTATGTCGGATGCTCAAACCCGACGCTTCCCATACACACCATGAAAATATCCAATTTATTTCAGAGACAAGCCTCCTCCACTCCTCATTGGCTGCGAGCGGGCGAGAGGGGCGGGGTTTCGCCGCTGAGAGAATCTACTTTGTCAGGGTCACAATGAGTTTGAACATAATGTGCTTGTTATGAAAATAATATTTTACTTATTTATGAATAGGATCTTTATGATACGCAGTAATAGCCTGCTCAAGCTGCAGGATCGACATTATAGTCAGTCAAGTCGTTATCAGGCTCACAACATTGACAGTGGCAGACTATATTAGAACATGGCTTATATGGGCTTGAATTGAGATGTATTGGGTTTATTGTCACATTACTGTTATGCAGCATATCTGAGCTCAAAAATGCATACATATTTAAAATGTTATTTAAATTTTTATGTATTTTAAATGGGTTGCAGGGTAAAAAACAGGATGCTGTGATGAAAAAAGAGCATCACTTACAAGAACATGACAAAAATCTCCATCAACCAAAGTGAAAATTATTTTTATTTATATTTAATTATATTTTGATCGTTTCAACTTATTAACAATTCACAGATATGTTTGCTTTATTGTGATATTGCAAAAATATGATTTCCATAAGATGTGTGGGTTTCATATTTTCTATGAATATATTAACACATATATCAAAGGAAAATGTACTGCGAAACAGGAATCATAAAATGTTGTCCTGACTCTTTTGGATTATTATGCACAAATCAACATTTCTAACAAAAATAGGTACTTAACGATTTTTTTCAATGATTATTATTTCCCAGAACTTCATACTTACCTTCAAGGCACTGTTATTTTTTAAATAAAATAAAATAAAAATTACAAAACTCTATCCAGACAGACTGTTTACAATATTTTTTTTCCAAGACGTCATACTTAACTATAAGGTTGCACTGGTTATTTAAAATAAAACAAAAAATAATACAAAAATAAATAAATAAGTAAAATAAAATAAAATAAAATAAAATAAAATAAAATAAAATAAAATAAAAATTACAAAAGTCTATCCAGACAGACTGTTTACAGCAGTTTTTCCAAGACGTCATACTTAACTATAAGGTTGCACTGGTTATTTAAAATAAAACAAAAAATAATACAAAAAAAAAATAAAATAGATTATAATAAAATAAATAATAAAAATGACAAATCTCTATCCAGACAGACCCACCCCNCCCCCCAAAACGTCATACTTAACTATAAGGTTGCACTGGTTATGTAAAACAATAAAATAAAATAAAATAATATAAAATAAAATAAGCTCTATCCAGATGAATAAGTATATTGTATATTATCGTATCTCAAACAGTGTCCATGATTATGTTCTTAATAAGATGTTTACCATTAGACAAGTTATTGAAGGAGTGCACTGGACTGTCCATGCTGACAACTGTTTTAAACACAGGAATGAGCAGAAACAGTCAGACATTGGCTTCCAATTGATTCGCAGTGATCGACCGTGAGAGGAAATGAGCAATCTTGGGAGGAAAGGAAGGGAAAGAAATCAAAGACAAAATCAAATCAAGTCCTCACAGTGAGCGAGAGAAAGAAATATCAGCACCGTTTTTTGCCGAGATGTTTTCAGATGATGCGGATAGTGAAAAGACATCCACAGGACCAGCGGCAGATCAGTGGATAGTGCAGAAAACAGTTGTTTGACAAAGCTGAGACAGCATTCTTTAAAACTAAAGGCGGAGTTGAGATCTCGATCACAAAGCAGGGACATTTATCAATGCATAGACAGGAAGTCATTACAACAGGTAAATATTCACTTAAAATACAGCCTTGATGGAGTCAGTGATGTGTTGTTTAGGTGAAGAGTAATCAAGAAAGCAAAGTAAAGATAATATTTTAATTAGCTAGCATACTGACAGCTGAGGCAATGTATTTTTGCATATCTCACCGGGTACATTATGCTTATTCGCTTTTTCCCTCATTTCTCTCTCACACTCTCCCCCACAATGGCTTCTGTAAATAGGTTAGTCTGTGAAAACATAAGAAGTCTTTGGACAATATAATTGCAGGCAAGAGAAATTCACTCCTGCAAACAGTTCGGCACCTGCTTGCATAATTAGCCCGAAGACGCCCAACACATATTAACTAACTATGTGCAACCAGCTAAAAGTGATGTTTATCAATGTAGCATGAGGTTTCACAGGCTATTAATTGTCATAAGCATCGTGTGAAGCTTTAGTCTCAGTCACTGCATGTTAGCTGAAGTGTCAGACTCTCTTCTGGCTGTATGAATCACCAGAATAGTGATGAGGCCAAGCCAGTGTCATGCTCTCCTTCTCTAATGACTCTGACATATGAGCTTTGTTCCACAGTAACAAGCACCATTGCTACAGCTAGAAATGTCTAATGATGATGTCTGAAAAAACATTAACCCTCCCTTCTCAATGCCACGTGGTCAACATGCAGGCCCATAAATCAATCTGCAGTGTTGCGGGTTTGTAAGTGGCTTTGTTTAACAGCTTGCTCGCAACATCAGATTCCTATAAAGATACAATGAGCATATAAACGCCAGTATGCCTCAAAAAAGGAGTGAAAAGCATAAAGGCTTAATTTTCCTAGCTCAGTGTACAAATGCACTGCAAATAAGGGTTGCACACAATAAAAGCCAAAGATATGAGTTATTATTCTAATATTTTCTACTTCATTCTGTTCTACGGGCTGAAGAAATAGTTCATCCAAAATTTGCTGAAAATGTACTTACCCCCAGGCTATCAAAGATGCAGATGAGCTTGTTTCTTCATTGGAACAGATCTGGAGTAATTTAGCAGCACATCACTTGCTTACAAACGAACCCTCTGCAGTGAATGGGTGCCGTCAGATTGAGTCAAACAGATGATTAAAGCAAGTATAATCCACATGGTCTTGCGAAAGTATTCATACTCCTTCATACTCATTTTTTTATGTTATGTTGCAGCCTTATGTTAAACTGCTTTAAATGACTTTTTTTCACATCAATCTACAGTACATACACCATTATACAGAATTGTTACAACTTCGTAAATTTATTAAAAATAAAAAACCTGACAAGAGTACATTGCATAAGTATTCATACCCTTAACTCAGTACTTTGCTGAGGCACCTTTACAGCCTCAAGTCTTTTTGGGTTTGGTGCGACAAGCTGCAAAGAACATTAGCATTTGGCAATTATCTGCCAAGCTCTGTCAGGTTGGATGGGGACAGGCGCACATTTTCAGGTTTCTCCAAGAATGTTTGATTGGGTTTAAGCCCAGACTCTGGCTGGACCACTCAAGGACATTTACAGAGTTGTCTATAAGCCACTCTTGCTGTGTGCTTAGGGTCATTGTCCTGTTGGAACATGAACATTCTGCCCAGTCTGAGGTTCTGAATGCCCAGGACTAGGTTTTCATTAAGGCCATCTTTATATTTTGCTGTGTTAAGCTTTTCTTCTGACAAGTCCCTCAGTCCCTGTCACTGAAAAACCGCCCCACAGCATGAGGCTGCACCACTACACTTTACTTTTGGGATGGTACTCTTCAGGTGATGAGCAGTGCCTGGTTCCTCTATACATAATGCTGGGAATTGAAGTTCATCAAACCTTGTTTCTCACAGTCTGAGGGTGATGCTTTAGATGCTTTTTTTTTTTGCAAATTCCAAGTGTGTTTTCATGTGTCTTCACTGAGGAGAGGATTGAGTATTGCCACCATACCATAAAGCCCAGATCGGTGAAGTATTACAGTGATGTTTGTCCTTCTGTAGGTTTCTCCCATCTTCACATATGATCATGGAGCTCAACTAGAGTGACCACTCTAACCAAAGCACTTCTCCATCAATTGCTCAGTTTGGCCAGGAAGCCAGCACTAGGAAGAGTGTTTCAGACTTCTTCTATTAAGAGTAATGGAAACTACATGCTTCTGTGCAGCAGATTTTTTTCTGGACTTCTCTGATCCTCCCCGGATCTGTGGTTTGATGCAGTTTTTTTTTTTTTAACCTCAAGGCTTGGTTTTTGCTCTGATATGCATTTTCAGCTGTTGAACCTTTATATTAAGATGTTTGTCTTTCCAAATAATACCCATTCAAATGAATTTGCCACAGGTTAACTTCGCTTGACGTGTAACATCAACAAACTCCTGAGCTAAATTTCAACTGTCCAAGACAAGGGTATGAATACTTATGCAATGTACTTATTTCAATTTTTTTTTTTTTTTAATAAATAAATACAAAGTTGTGACAATTTCTGTTTTTCTTTTCGTCATTATGGTGTATGGAGTGTAGATTGATGTGGGAAAAAAAGTCATTTAAAACTGTTAAACATGAGGCTGTGACATAACAAAACCTGACAAAAATGAAGGGGTATGAATACTTTTGCAAGGCACTGTAAATCCATCATTAAGCTGTTTTAGCTTTAAACGTTCATTTCTGGCCAAAATACCTGTCCGTAATCAACAATTATGCTTCCTCCAGTAAAAGTCCAGCCAATGTTGTCCTCTCGCATTGAAATCAGCTGTTTGGACTCTCATTCTGACTGCACCCATCTGCCTTTATTGCGTTTGACGATACAGTATCTGACATACTGTATGTTGAAAAAGATAGCTAAATAGAAAGCAATATTATTAAAGAAAAAAAATCCAAAGCATTCAAAAATAACAAGTCAACCTATTGTTGTACAAAAAGATGGATAAAAGGAAAAATGACAGAGAGAGTCATTCCAGACCTCAGGTCATTTGCTAATGGATTTTTTTTAATAAACCATTGAAGAGATGCATTATTTGTGTGATGTTCTGCCCTCAAAATAGATCCATCTTGATATTAGATTCTGTCATGCTTGAGAGGCAACACAATTTTCCCTTCTTACTCGTGGCGTGACTTTTTGCTTGAATAAGGTGGACTAAAAAGGACTTGGTGGCATTTGTCTGGGGAATGAACAGATTGTACAGGTCATTGATAGAAAATGGCATATCGCAGCACAATGAATTGTAGTAGTTGCTTGATGAATGGCACAGTCCATAGGGTGAACCTGGTGGACATCAGTCTGGAAATATCAAATAGCACAAGCGTTTCCTTTTTGTTTTATCCATACATGTTCGTATAATAGCTCCATTATTAACATGACAATAGAAAGAAATTGAGATTTGTATAGTTAGGCGTACAGCACACTAGAACGGTAGTTCTTAACTGGTGGCTTAGTGTCATGCAAATTTTTATTTAATTGTTTATTTTTTACAAAAAATAACTTTGGTACTGCTGGGTCGCTGTTTGGTACATCTTGTAACAAAACCATTTGAGAACCACTTCATTACATCAAGTGTGTGTCATTTTCATAAGCAATATGCACACTGAAGTAGCAACCTTTCTTCTGTATATTTATTTGCATATTTGTTGATTTCGAGTGGTAACATGCAAATAAATATTCTAATAAGATAATGAAACACTAGTGACATCTAATAACATCATAGATGTGACATAATTATTGCTTTTCTTGCTTAAATAGCTGATTCAATGTTTCTCTTGGAATAAAGATCAAAATAATAACACCATAATCTTGTCAAACAATCGTTAAATCTTGCCAAAAGAGAAGCTTAGTTAGTAAAGGACCGTTTAATAAAGATCTCGGTTTGAACATCGTCTTTCGTTGCCATCTGTCTTTAAGTAATCTCTGTCAATGAAAATGCTGGCAGCATTCTTGGATTGGCTCGCCATCCTTTACCATGCAGCCAAAAAATTTAGAAAAACAATCGAGTCCTTAACAGACTAGCGCTGCGCATATTGTGACTAGAAAACACACAATATTGTGTGAGTGATCCGATGCTTCTCTAGCACTCAGCCTTATTAGAATTCAGTTCTGTAGCACAAAATGCTTCATTAGCCACATCAGTTACATTGGGATGACGTTGTACGGTAATATTCCGGGTTCAGTACAAGTTAACGGAATAGTTCACCCCAAAATGAAAATTTGCTGAATGTACTCACCCTTAGGCGATCCAAGATGTAGATTGTTTAGATTTGGTGTAATTTAGCAGTACATCACTTTCTCCAATGGATCCTCTGCAGCAAATTGATGCTGTCAGAATGAGAGTCCAAACAGCTGATAAAAACATTGCAGTAATCCCTCAAGTAATCAAAATGAATTCCAGTCTATCTTGTGAACTGAAAAGCTGCTTGTTTGCAAGAAACAAATCCATTATTAAGACCTATTATGCTCCTTTTTACAATATGTAATATAAATCTCAAGTTTCCCCAGAATGTGTCTGTGAAGTTTCAGCTCAAAATACCCCACAGATCATTTATCATACAATTTCGAAACTGACTATTTTAAAGGAGTCATCGGATGCTCAGAAAGTTTGTAAAAGTTCACTTTAATGTGTGTTTGCTGTGTATGTACAAATCTACCCTATAATGATAAAAATCCATGCAGTGGTTTTTAATTACTCTGTAAAAATAATATCCCCTTTTTCAAATCGAGCCATTCTCAGAGGCCGCTCCCACAATAGTTGATTGACATGAGCGTTTTACCTCAGATCAGCTGTAACAGTCTGCCCTCTGTTTTGATGCCAAAGCAGGGATGCAAGTTAGACAAGAATATTTCCAATTGAGCGATTGTGGGATTGTGTTCCTGAATGTAATAATGAATGTAGTGGTCGTCATTTACTCCCGACATCTGAGCTGCTGAAGATGCAGTAGATTATGTTTGTTTGTAACAAAGGGAATGCGCCTCCCGATCTACACATATTCGTCTATGTTCGCGTGAATCGTTCGTGATCCAGCTTCACTTACAACAGAAGTGAGTATAAGGTTTTTTTTATGAATCTTTGCAATCATCTTTCCTAATAATGTGCTAGTTAGCAAGTTTAGCGGCTAAACGCGGCTAAATGCAGCTAAAGTAAACAGGCTCGTCGCTTCACAGAGAGAAGAAAGGGGCGGGGCGAGCAGAGCTCATTTGCATTTAAAGCAGCCTCGACCAGAATGAGATGATTTTTGCAGAGCTCATTTTGACAAGGTAAAAAGGGTGTT
>JAHKKF010514929.1:0-39696 GCA_019740295.1 Labeo calbasu
TTGTCATCCAAGATGTTCATGTCTTTCTTTCTTCAGTCGTAAAGAAATTATGTTTTTTGAGGAAAACATTTGTGCATTTTTCTTCATATAATGGACTGCTATGGAGCCCCGATTTTGAACTTCCAAAATGCAGTTTAAAAAAGCGGCTTCAAACGATCCCAAATGCAGTTGTAAACAATTCCAGCCGAGGAAGAAGGGTCTTATCTAGCAAAACGATTGGTTAATTTTATTTAAAAAATACAATTTAAATACTTTTTAATCTCAAATGCTCGTCTTGCCGTTCTCTCCATGAACTCTGTGTATTCTGGCTCAAGACAGTTAGGGTATGTCGAAAAACTCCAAACGTATTTTCTCCCTCAGCTTCAAAAATCATTTCAAAATCATCCTACATCGCTGCAGAAGTACTGACCCGGTCTTTGCAACGTGAACATGCAAATAAGATCAAACACCCTTAACAAAAAGGTAAAACAGCGATATAGGACGATTTCGAAGTTGAGGGAAAACATGAGATGGGAGTTTTTCGACATACCCTAACTGTCACGAACGGGGGGAAAAAACAGTTAAAGCAGAGTAAGACAAGGCGAGCGTTTGGCATTAAAAAGTATATAAATTGTATTATTTTTATTAAAATAACCGATCGTTACGCTACATAAGACCCTTCTTTCGCTGGGATCGTCTAAAACCGCATTTGGGATCGTTTGAAGCAGCGTTTAAACTGCATTTTTAAGTTCAAAATCGGAGCACCATACCAGTCCATTATATGAAGAAAAATGCTGAAATGTTTAAGTCAAAAACATAATTTCCTTACTACTGAAGAAAGAAAGACACGAACATCTTGGATAACAAGGGGGTGTGTAAATTATTTGTAAATTGTTGTTTTGGAAGTAGAGTTCTCCTTTAATAAATGAGGTCAAATTCATAATTAAGATGGGGAATTAATAACTACAGAAAGTCAACAGGCCAGTTTAATACCTCATTTGAAGGACGCTCCTTTTTACAGGGGCTGATCAGAAAGACGCTCCTTTTTACAGTCCGAAATTTGCATTGTTATATAGGAGTTTTGGACCCATATGTTAGGGAATGAGCACCCCCTGCTGGCCGGAATAAAACTAATTTCGGCACCAAGCTAGTTTTTCACAAATGGTCTCCCACCAGTGTACTTAGCAGGCTCAGATCTGCTTAGCTTTAGTAAGGAACTTGACTCTGGCTACTGCATGCAACAGCTGCATTTGGTTGCTGTGCCTTAATAAAGCTGCTCTAATCCACCTTATTTTTCCCTTAAGAGCAGGCGCAGCCATTTGTTAATTTAATGCGTCTGTCTTCCGGTCTCATCAGCGCCTAACTATTTTTAGCTGTACAAAACAGCATGTTTTGCTGCTTGATATTGCAAACTGGTGTGTCTTACCATATTATTTTAATGTATTGTCTTATGAACACACTGGTTTGTAGTGCAGTTTTACAGTTTACTGCACTTAGTTATTCTTCTCATTATTTCCCTACGACGGCTTATGAACAACACATTACCAGCAAACAGCTTACTTCCACACTGAAAAATAAGGTGGATAGAGGAGTAGCGCATCCTGATAGGCTCAATACAGGCATCAGAATTCGCTACCACCTTAATAAATGAGGTCAAATTCATAATTAAAGCTTGCAGAATCATTCAAACATTATAAAACAACTTCAAAAGATGAATTTGGATTGTGTATAAAATATGATCAGATACATTCTGTAGGGTGTTTTCACAAAGTGTCATCAGTCTGCCATATTGGTGGCACTGACTGTATACAGTGGATACAACTCACAAATTTTGCTGATTATTGCTGCTACAAATGGTCAAATATTGTCATGTTTTGGGCTGTGCTACTTGGAAAAACATTTGGAGTACTGTAGACTGGCAAAAGTTATAACAAATCAAGGAGAAGAGTGCAAAACACTGTATGAGGAACAAAAGGCGTTTGTGGTTGGCCAAACTGAACCAGAATATCCAGGGCAAGAATCTTGACAACATTCATGTTCGTTTTTATCATTTCTGGTCAGGTGGTAAAATATTAGGCTAATATCTTAATTAATACTGCTTGTACGTATCTTTACCACATATTAACTTTAGTTTGTCAAAATATTGTGCCCTTTCCTGCTTACTAAGTCCTACTCTATATGACTTAGCAGCTTCCACACATTTTTTCCATGGTTTAGACAGCATAAATTAGCAGTACAACATATTCAGTTGTAAATTTACTGTGCAATCCATGCTGTTGTTTACATCCGAGTATCACCGATATGGCCGCGCATCCGGGTAAGTGACCAAATCGTGACGTAAATGCAAACCCGCTATTATCCACCTTATTTTTCAATGCGGAAGTAAGCTGTTTTGTACAGCTAAAAACAGCTGGAAGCGGATGAGACTGGAAGCCAGACACATTAAATTTACAAATGACCAAGCCTGCTCGTACAGGAAAAATAAGATGAATACGCCTGTACTTATTTATTGTGTTCAAGATTGCTTCGTCTGTGGTTTTTAAAATCTAATGAACAGTTCCAGAACATTGGCTGTGTCCCAAGTGAGACCATTCCATGTCTTACATATCCATACATGAATAAACATTAAATTTAATGCCACAGTTCTTAAATTTGCTAATGTCCATAGACTGGATTTCCACATTGTGTGACAACATTTTTTAAAATTCTTTTAGAAAAGCTAATAATACTCATCTAAATGCATTCAGCTGCTTTTCTTAACCTTGCACACAGGCTTTTTTTTTTTTTACTACAGCAGCAAACCTGATGACTACACCTGCCATGTTTTAATTCATCTTCAGCAGCAGCACACACTACGTGCAGTGCTGCCTTACATAACGCATGCATTTTATTTGATCTCACACATGATAGTGAGATACCGTGGGATATTCTGTGGACACGGGCACAAACGGAGGTAAGTACCTCGATATGGCTAAAGATAAAAACATTTGAACATGCATAATGACGAGTTGTTGCAGGGATGTAGCATCCATAAACCTAATCATACACATATTACTACATAGACACAGTCGCGACACTCTGAAACGCCTTGCGTTTGTGTGAACATCAGTGGATGTCGAGTGAATACCGTCATATTATTACATTTCTGTGTCTATTCTCATAGAGGCTGCAAATGGAAATAGGTTGAATTAACGTGTTCTAAAAAAATGAATTATTGATATCGTGACCATTTTGAATTCATGACCAGGCGAGCGATGTGTGTAAATCGCATTTTTCTCGTCATATATCGTATTGTGTTTCTTGTATAGTAAGAATAACACAAGGTTAAGGAAATATAGTCTTCTGACCTCTCTAGCAGATATTGTGAGCCGTAAATAGCTGTATTTCTAGTGACCTAGTTGGAGAATAGCCTGATTTATTACCATTTCATCGCTTCATTACACACACGACAGTAAATACCACATTTTAAAGGAAGATATTAAAACGAAGACAGTTTAATGTTTAATTTTATTAAAAATATGAGTTCATTTGCCATCATCGGTATGTTTTTCTTTGGTGTCTGTTAATATTATATGTATACACATATGGAGACAGTAATCTCCGAACAAACTTAACAAAATAGCAACCTTTGTTGAACAGTTAAATTTGACAAGCAACTTGTGTCAACTGTCGATTCATTAATGCATGGATGTCCTTATATTTGAGAAAAAAAATATTAATAAAGATGCGATCTGTGAATGAAACAGGAAGTTATTTTTATTTAAAGGTTGTTGTATTAATATATTATTTAATGTATTGTTTTACCATAATAAATCCGCTGGCAATAAAATATAAAAACAGTTTACCCACACAAAGCACCATCAGGGTAAAACACATGACACAAAAATTATTGGATAGACAGATAGGTACACACATACGTACATACATAAATGGCATATTCATCATTCTATAGACATAACTGTTTACAAAAATAGTACATTTTAGATAAAATGTAAAATAAATGTGACACATTGCGTGAGAAATTCTGGTAATAACCAAATAAGAAAACAATAAGTAAATATTATTTTACAGTAAAATGAAATGCAGTGTAATGGTAAGCTAATTATTTTTTTTCTTCTGAAGCGTTTTACATTTTTTAATTCTGCAACATTCACTCAAGTTCAGAGGTGTACTAGCAGGTGTAATTTATCACAAAAAGTATGCACCTGTTCCACAAAATATGACAAAGTCTCCAAATACTACTGGGAGTTTTAAATGTTTATCTAATGCAGTAGTTCTGAACCTTTTTTCTCCATATTTTCCACAACAATATTAAAATGCCCCATGACTACTTTAAATTTACATGACTTTTCCAATTCTAGAAACCACACTTTTAAAATTAGGCTAATGAATATATATTGGATTTAAATGTATGTTTGGCCCATTTTAAATCCTTTGAAGTCATCTTGAGGCCTCCAAGTGGGTCCTGAACCTCCTGGTTGAAAACCACTGATAATCCAGTGGCATTCGTACATTTAAAAGTTTTTAAAAAGACTTGAAAAATGACACGCATAAATGTTGTTTTCTCAAACCACTAACTTGTATGCTGCTCACATATTATTGTAGCCCAGCTTGTGCTGATTACAGTGTAATCAGACTTTAGCCATTAATATGTTTATAAGAAACTGAAAAAAAAAAAAAAAAACCTACACACACACAAATGTCAGGGCATGTCAAAACTTCTCCAGGGCCCCAAAAACCCCTTCAGAACCCAGAGGGTTAATGTGTCAGAATACAATTAGGAGCCACTGTAATATTGGGTAAAGTAAGCAGATACAAAGAAGTTCAGCAGAGCTTTTACATTTATTCAGAGCATTTATTTTTTTTCGTAATCATCTCCATGCTTTTCTTCCATTCCCAGGGTGATCCAGAATGAACAGGGCTGTTGCCACCTGCTGGATATTTCTCCTGCTTTCAGCCTTACTGTGCGATCAGGTGATATCCAAAGGCGGCAGGGGAGGAGCCAGGGGTTCAGCGCGGGGCAGCGCCCGAGGAGGCCGTACATCCCGAACCCGAGGCTCCCCTGCTGTGCGGGTGGCAGCGGCAGCGGCGGCCGGGGCTGCGGTGGCGCTGGGAGCCGGAGGATGGTACGCGTCGGCCCAACGTCGACCGGATGACAGCTCCGAGCATGGAGATGATTACTACAGTAACAGAACAGACTGGGAGCTCTACCTCGCCAGGACATCAAATGCAATAGTGCACGACTCCACTACCACTAGACTTTCCGCTCTGCTCTTACCAATAAACTTTGTGATTTACTTTGCCCCTTGAGGCAGTTTTAAGACAGTTCAGCACAGCTTAATAAGCTGCTTATGTATGTTACTGTGCAACACCTATGTTTAAAAATGTGTACTTTATTGCACAACAAACGGATATGAAGATGAAAGATTCAAAATCTCTATTTAGTTTAGTAGGAACATTTTAGGAATAGGATCTGAAAGGTTAGACTGCATAGTTTGCTTCAACAGGAGCATTAGTATCTATACAACTATAGACTACTTAAATTATGCTGGTTACATCATGTACTGGATGGCGAAAAAACTGTGTTACTGTTGTGCTGCTGCACTGTTGGTCAAACTCCACTGTTCTTGAGATTTACGTGAACCTTTTTATATGAACCTTTGTCTGTTTAATAATATTTGTTTAATTAATAATTGTACGTAGATTGAAGAGGTATGCTGTAACACATTTAGAATAAGAAAACTGTATTTATAGCTGTACCTGTACTTCCATTGCTTTGGGTGTGAAATTGTCCTTGTTTTACATTTCTACTTTAGTCATGCTTTGAACATTTGATGTATTTAAACAATTTTGTATTTATAGTAGAGATTTTTGATAACCCTTGAAACAATGTGAATGCAGTATGTATTAAGTGCACAGGTGTTTAAAAACTCAAAGAAATTAAAGATGTTTTTTTTTTTGTATAAAACACTATCAAACTCTCTTTGCTAGCTGTTAGATATATTTCCCAAATTATAATTTTAGAAATCAAAGCAATTACATGCCAAATATTTTATGAAGTGAATATATTAATTGCTGCCCAAAAAAAAATCTTTGGATTTATTTTTTAATCTTTGGTTTTAATCTTTGATTTTTACATCAGGATACTAAATGCTTATGAAATTAAACTTTCAATTGCAGTAATGAGAAAAAATAATATATTTAATGCACCTTTTCTGATAACTACATAATAAAAACAAAGCCGTGGCCAAAATACCCTGTGCACCACCTTTTAATTAAAACATTAAAAGTAAAAAGTGCTTCTCTTTTGTGCTCAGTGTCCAGTCTTGAACATACATACAGTAAGGTCAGGCTTTCATTGCAATAAATACAAATCAGCTACTTAAAACACTGCTAATCAAGCATAACTTTCCCAAGTTCTCCTTTCCGAAATGCTCTGATGAAATCGTAGGCTGCTGCACTGTAGTCTGGTAACTGGACTGTGATGTTGCCTAAACAAGTGATGTGTTATTGGTTAAATACAATCAATGAGTTATGTTTCATTAAAAAGTGAATGCTTCAATATTTTAAAGGGACAGTTCACCCAAAAATGAAAATTCTGTCATTAATTACTCATGTCATTCCAAACCTGTACCCTGTTCATCTTCGAAACACAAATTAAGAAGGACATCGTTTTTTCTTTGTGCACAAAAAGTATTCTCATAGCTTTATAAAATTCAGGCTGAACCACTGATTTCACATAGTCTATTTTAACGATGTCCTTACTACCTTTCTGGGCCTTAAATGTGTCAGCTGCATTGCTGTCTATGCAGGGTCAGAAAAGCTCTCAGATTTGATCAAAAATATCTTAATTTGTGTTCTGAAGGTGAATGAAGGCCTTACGGGTTTGGAACGGCATGAGGGTGAGTAATTAATGACAGAATTTCCATTTTTGGGTGAATTATCCTTTTAAGAAGATTAAGTGAGGTTGATTTATTGTGGGTAATCACTAAAATAAAAATTGAGCAATTGAATGAATCGACTCACCAACTCCTGTGATGGCCTTCACACGCTTGGTCTTGCCGAGTTTCACTGCTATACACTTCAGCACGTGCTGAATATCATCACAAGGCTCTTGAAGATTGTACTTTTCAACATAACTACAGAAGAAATTGTCACAATCATTATTGGTGGCTACTGCTTGTAGATTTTCCCAAAACTTTCCATTGATTTGCATCGCAAAATAGGGTTGTGCCGATAGACGATAGTATCGTGCATCGACGATAGTCAGAGATATCGCCTGTTGCTGATGCCTTTGACGATAGCAAGACGATTATTATTATTATCCGTCAAAAATGATCCGTGGCTGGTATAAACACAAAGGCACAAATCACGGTGAGCGGAAGGGGGTGTTTCGGGTGGGAAGCAGGCAATCTGTAATTGCTTGCAGTTGCTGACGCTCACTTAATTATGCGCGCTGTTTTTCTGATTTTACTTTCATTTTTGAAATTGATCCCGTTCAGCAAGGACGGAAGACGATGGAAAGGTGGGGCAGTAACTCGTTTTGGGGGGAAATGTCCCCCTTCGCGCGGCAGACGTGTGCAGTGTAAATAAGGAGTAAGAAATGTATTCAACATACAGTGATGTAACTATTGTACACTTATGGTACCGCGAGTGTTTTTAAAGTGCATAAACTCGCGCTAGGCTAGGCTAGTCAGTGATGGTGTTCTTTGATAACGTAGGCTAAATGTTTTTGCTTGTTTTCTGTAGCTGCTTTTAGAATACCTAAAGAAATGTAAGCATTAGTAACTTAAATGTTTCTATTAAATTGTTATGTTAAACACAAATTAAGTCATATTGAAAACATTAAGCTGCTTTTAGCCCTATGCTGGTGTTGGTTCATTTGCCGGTGTTATGCCAAATTCTGACCCCCGCCAGATTACTACCCCCTAGTATTGGTCGGTTTAGCGTTAGGTGTGGGGGAGGGGTTAGGATTAGGCAAATCAGGTAGCGATTTCAACGAGAGGGGGTAATAATTTGGCAGGGGGTCGAAAATGGGCACAACACCGGCAATGAAACCAAGTAAATGATTAAATAAATTAGCACGATAATATTGTGTATCGGCGATCTCATAGGCTGACGATAGGACGATATGAAAATTGAGCAAATCGCCCAACAGTATTGCAAAACCTACCTAAATCTTTCCAATCTGTTTAGTGAAAAAAGCAGATAATCTGCAATGACATCTTCACCAACTAAATGGTCCAAAATGGTACCTGTTTGAAAAGGAGACACATTCATCACCTTGCAATAATAACCGTATAATAGTTATACACTAAAATATGTATTATTTCTCTGAAATTTGCGGACTTACCACATAAAGCGAGTTTCATTCCTGTCTCTATGTTCTCTATTCTAGGTGGCAGGACTCCTGGGGTGTCCAGTAAATGAATTATGGGTCTCTCACAGACCTAGTAAAACAAAATTTTATTAAATTTTTTGTGCGAACACATTCACCCTATTGAATCCAATGAATGATTATATCTGATACCTGAATTTTGGTCAGGACAGCTTTTGTAATTCCTGGTTCACCTCCTACTTTTGAAGCTTTGCCTGACAGTAATAAAAATATGTAATGTTTTGGACATCAGTTTGTTTGTTAAATTCAAGTGACTGCACGAAGAAAAGTATTTTTCTTTAAAGCATAAAATAAATACCTTTTTTCAAATATGTTCTTCTTAAAGCATTAATCAGTGACGATTTCCCCACATTTGGCACGCCAATGACCATAAGACAGTAACTTCTGTCCTACACAAAAATTAAACAACAAAGTCAGAAATCTTGACAGCAAATTGTAAGCCACTAAGATAATTGAAATTCACCTCTTCTCTGTGAAAACGAGACCCGCTTTCTATCAGCTCTGTCACAAGAGGAACAATCTGGAACATCAGACAGTGAGAGACGGAATGTTTAAAATTATAATGTGCTAGGTTTTCCAGCTTTCATTTAGAAATTGAGCATTTATTTAGAAATATCTGATGTAATGTCTGACACCGCTTACCTTTTTTACATTCTCATCTCGTTGTCTTAAACAGTCTGTGAATAAAACATTCCTCACACCTTCTCTGTCAAGCTGCTTTAGAATATTCTGGTGAGATTAAAAAACCCTGTTAAATCCTGTTTTCATTAGCACATCATTTGAGTTCTTTAAGTTCAAAACACTTAAGAAATGCATAAAAATATAAGACCTGTTTTTTTGACGTGTCTGCCAGATCCATCTTGTTCAGTACAAGTATGTGTGGCCGGACTTCAAGGCTCTCTTGAAATGAAGGATTTCTTCCAGAAAAGGGTATGTTGGCCAGTTAAAGAAGGTCTTTAAAAAACACTAAGGGTTAATCATTCAAAATATAGACTACATTCTCTGTAATAAAAAGGATATTCTAGCATCATGGATCTCTAGGATGCAATCAACCTTCCTTAGACTGGCTCTCATCTGCTTGAGTCCTAACAAGAGAAAGTCACAATGATGGGCATAATTCTGTAGAACAAAATTCATTTTGAAACTTAAGATTCTATTCTAAGAAACATGAAAATAGCTTGTAGACTCCTACAGTAAATGTTTATATTTGATTGGTGCTGAATGATTAAAATGCACTTGTTCTCGTTGTTAATAAATCATTTATGGCACCGGTCTCAAATAACTGTAACACTAAATTAAACAAATTTAGTGGTTTTCAGTATATATAACTCACCTTTAGCCATATGTCCAGGGAACCAATGCGCCACCTCTCGCTCACCAAAGTCAAACACTTTCCTAAACTTGGCAGCATTGAGTAAAGAATGATAAATCCTCATCGTAGCCGCTCGGTCCGTCTGAAAACAGAATGAATTTGCTAAACCAGGACTGCTAATTGCCAACAAAATCGAATAAATAAAGACTTCCTAAGGATTTAATATCATGTAGCAAATATCACTCTCCTACAGACGCCATACTTCTGTGCTTTGACTGTACTGTAAGCGCAATCATCGCCACCTACAGGATTGGCAGGGGAACTACAGAGCGCAATGACAGAACTGCACAGGTTCTGTCAAACCAGTATAGCAATAATAATATTTTGGAAAAACTCAGTAATTCAGTCTCATTATTAACGTTATTAACGTCATTTTTAATCTTTATATTAAAATATCTAAATGCAGAATGATTACATAAACCGTTGCCCAAATAAAATGTACCCTACTGAAACACTAATTCTGTAATTTCTCTATTGACGATGGTAATGTAATCTTCCATAGAAAAATAAATAAATAAAACGTGTTACAGCAGGTCTTGTAGTGTAAAACTGATTTTAATTACCTTTCATTTTGGTTTTCTCGAGTGCTACTGATAGCTATAAGTATAACAATAGCGCCCTCAGGTGCAGAGACTTGAGACATATAAACAGAAATATTATATGCAAAATACCAATACCATTTATAATTTATATTTTCCACATATTTTTATTTGTTGGAATTCAAAAAACCAAAAGCAAAAAGCAAAGAAGAAACGTTTTGTGAACAATCCTAAATAATAATATCGTTCATTTAGACTATTTTGCCTGTTGATTCACAGATTAGACTGAATTCAATACACTCAAAACAATTAACATACACAAAAATAGGTCTATTTTAACTTTGCCATACAGGATCATTTTATTTATTTATTTATTTTATGCCGACATATTAAAAAAAAACATTTAGGCCTAAATATCATAATTAGGGCATTCTGGGACATTCGTTCAACTTCGTGGTCGATTAAATTTAAATAATAATTAATAAAAAATAATTCAAGTAAAAAAATATAGAAGCTTGATATCACACAACATTCCATTTAGGTTTTTATACATTTTATAATTTTAATGAAATGTTTATATTCATTATGGCGATGGTTTCGCTGTTATTTGCATACCGAATTGTAGTTTTTATCACAGCTCTGGATTACATGTCTTAAAAATCTAAAGACATCCTCAGTAAGCTTTTCTCGCTCTATCTACATTTGTATACACACTGCCATTTTTACATAAAGACTCTCTGCTCTTTCTCTGCATCGCGAAAACTGGTATTTCATTCAGGGAATGCAAAACCAGCCATTGGCTGGGAGTCACTCCCTAAACTTCACTATAAACTCCACCCTGATTTACATAGGACAGGTGTGTGCACAGGTGTGTTTGAGGTTGACTAGTTAACTGGTGGCCGCCCTGCCGAACGGACAGCAATCAGAACGGACAGCAAATTTTTCACTGAATCATCCTCACTTTTATATCGCAGTTTGTTGTAGCCTACGTGACTCAAAAATGAATGGCACTGAATTTCATCTGCCTCTGACTGAGTATGATTTCGAGCGTCACTTTGATGAGAGGTTTGCTATTGAATGGATGCAGGACAACTGGTAAGAATTGTGTTTGATTAAATTATACATTTATCTCTGTTAATACACCTGCCACCACTGCTTGGAAGTTCAGTATAAATAAGTTTTCTGGTGTTTTGTTTTGTCTCTTTCAGGAAAAAGTCGTTTTTATTCGGTGCTGTGTATGTAGTGCTCGTGTTTGGTGGGCAGCACATAATGAAGGAAAGACAAAAACTTGATCTACGTAGAGTGTTACTGCTGTGGTCCCTCAGTTTGGCAATTTTTAGGTAAGTAAAAAGTAGTGTTCAGTTTAAAGAGTATTAGGCTGACCCGCTTTGTTTTATTTATATACACAATTCTTTTATTTAAACACACAAACATTTACAAACTAAATGGAGACATTCCATAGACTTCTTGGTGTTTCTATAAAATTATAAATACTTTGACCTAACCCTGAGAGAAAATTGCATTTTTACAGTTGTTAAAATGTTTTTATGCAGTTTTACGCATGAAGATGATCACCAGAGGTGGTTTTGTCAGATTCAGCCCACCTCTGGACAAAAATTTGTCCCCGCAAATGCTTATGTATAAGGGTTATTATAGTTAACTAAAGGTAAAATTATAAGAAACAACATTTTTATTGCTTAAAATAAAAGTTAAATCAAATAAAATGTATATTAACATTACATTTGGTTCCCAAAGTAGCATTTAATATGAAACTGCATATTTTGTCTCTTATTTCAGTAAGACTGATTTTCATTTTCCAGACAGTCACAATTCTCAAAAACTAAAAAATAAGTTCATGATCGATGATTCTCGTGATGCTCCTTTGCATCTTGTGGTGTCACGGAGGTTTCACACCTCCTTGTAGTTTTACTTTGTTGTTGGATATTAAGTTACATAACATATGGTTGTACCAATAGGAAACAATATCTATTGTTCGCTTCAGAAATGCTGTTTGAAACATGAGCATACCAAAATGCATGCCAATGACAAGTTTGTGAGATTTACCACTTCATGATGTTATTAAGTCTTTGGTGGCTATTGTTTCAAGTTGGGTTTGGTTTCATATGGGCGGGGGAAGGCGTCTTAGTCCCATCTCAAAAGAGGGCAGACGTGACAGCAAGCACAAAGTAACTGTTTGCATGCTTGTGGAAAGAACAATGGAATATTGTGATTGGGAGGCAGCAGTGACCTCTGGTCACATGCTTTTTAGATCTCCCACAGCAACTGGACTTTCACCACTTAGTGAATGTTTTGATATTGATTTGTTTAACACAGAAACTGCCTGCTACTATAGCGACGATTCTGTCTGACATGCCCAAAGTCTTTTTTTTTCCCCGCCCCAAAGTTCACTATAGAGGCCTGAATTGTTTACCATGAATGTCATGCTTTTACAGTTGTGACAGATGATATTCATATACAAATCATGCTTTTTCTCTTTCAGTATCATTGGAGCGGTGAGAACTGGTTGTTTCATGTTATACATTCTCAGAACCAGTGGGTTTAAACAGTCTGTTTGTGATCAGAGCTTCTACTATGGACCGATAAGCAAGTTCTGGGCTTGTGCCTTTGTGCTGAGCAAGGCCCCAGAGCTAGGTGAGCATTTTCTTGTTCATTTATTTCAGGAAAAAGCACCATTGTGTCATCGTTTGCTCACCCTCATGTTGTTCCAAACCTGCACTCTTAAAAATAAAGGTTCCTTATTGGCATTGTGGTTCCCTGAAGAACTTTCCATGGATCGTTTTCATTGGGCAAAAGGTTCTTTATAGTGGAAAAAGTTTCTTTAGATTTTTTTTATTTATTTATTTTTTTTAAATATTCTTCACACTAAAGCCCTGTTTACACTAGTACGTTTTCGTTTTAAACCAGTATTTTAAAATGAAAATGATCCTCATCTACATTGCCGTTTTCACTGCATTTCAGAAACGATCTCTGTCCACACTACAGAACCGAAAATGCTTGTCACATGATCATTCATAATAAGCATGATTGTTTATGATGTTATTGTTTACACATTTGCCAAGGATACACAGAGCGAATGTGGGCAGCCACACCATCGTTTCAAAAGTTGCCGTTTAAATCCGTTTACACTGAAATGCAACTCCAGAGTTTTTCAACTAGAACGGAGTCTGCATCCTTTTCAGAATTATCAATTTTCAAGGGTCGTAAACGACAGGTGTAAGTTCTTTATAAAACGGATAGTTCAGTTCCTTGATTCTGATTGGTTGAACTGTGTTCGAAGCTGTTGTAAATTACTCTACAAACACACACCTTTGTTTACATTTGTGTGTTGCTTGGTTGGCACTACATTGTTTGGTGCATAAATAATGTTTTTATTAATATCCTTGCACTTTATTTGCTCAGTTTTATTTTGTGAAACCTTACAACGTGTATGGAATAACACTTTCATAAAAGCAATAAGCCCCATGAAGCTGTGGTTTACAGTGAATTTATAATGGCTCTGCTTTGCATTGTGCCTAACAACTCCCCTCAGCCGTTATAAATCCACTGTAAATCACGGCTTGACGGGGCTTATTGCTTTATTTAAGAACTGTTCACTGAAAGATTCTTTGAGGAACCAAAAATGGGTCCTCTATGACATCACTGTGAAAACCAAAAGATTGGAACCTTTTATTTTTAAGAGTATGACATTCTTTTTGTTATAATGAATGGGGTTTAAAACAACATTGGACCTCACTGACTTTTACTTTACGGACCAAAAAAAAAATTGACCCACAAAATTTTCATTTTTAGGTTAATTGTCTAATTGTTTATTTTGCCAGATAATTGTATTCTAACACACCCTCACTTTTTCAGGAGACACCATGTTCATCGTTCTGCGCAAGCAGCGGCTGATCTTCCTACACTGGTATCATCACATCACCGTGCTGGTGTACTCCTGGTATTCCTACAAAGACCAGGTAGCCGGTGGTGGCTGGTTCATGACCATGAATTACACTGTGCACGCGCTCATGTACAGCTACTACGCGGCTCGAGCTGCTGGACTCCGTGTGCCAAAACCCTGCGCCATCATCATTACTTCCTCCCAGATTGCTCAGATGGCCATGGGGCTGGCAGTAAGTGCGCTAGTGTACCGATGGATGCAGGATGGGGATTGCCCTTCTTACATAGATAACATAGTGTGGTCTTCACTTATGTATCTCAGCTATCTGCTCCTCTTCACTTCTTTCTTTTATCAGTCTTACGTGAAGGGTTCAAAACCCGCAAGCATCAAAACCGAGTGATATGCAGCCCTGAACTTTTTTTTTATTTCTGATGGTTTGCCTTGTTCAAATACATATTTATTTAATGTTTTAAAGCAAGGTGAATAATGAAAGTGTATGTGTTTCTTCTAAACAACAACCAGACTGTAATAGCTGTGTCTCATGCTGTTCCAGGCGCAAAGTGCGTTAAATTCAACTCTTGATTTTGCTGTTGAGAACTTAAATGGTTTTGAAGAACTTCCAGACATTTTTGGAGGCTGATTTAAATCCTATGGGTCCTCTGTGACTTTCCCCCCCCACCGTTTCTAATCTTCAAAAGTCCATGTTTGTTTACTCTTTGCAGACTTGATAACATGGCCTGAACCCAGCTGAAACATATGGTGTGTGTTGTAGCGTCTGTTTACACTTTGTAAATTTCTTCCATTCTGTCCATGCTCTCATGGGTGTGTGGGTATTGCTGCATACTAGTTCAGTGTTTCCACCTCATGATGTCACAGAAACTTGAATTATCTGTGCTGACTGGTTGGACGGGTTCCCAGCCATTTAAATTGGGCATTATTGGCTGGAATTCTCTGGAAGGACGACACCCATGTTCTCGCTCTCATTCTGTGCATGTTTCTGTCATGAGTTCACTGCAGCTCTTGTTCATTGAAGTTAACAGTATGTAAAACCAGCTGAGGCACGATTGATATTAGACTCTCATTCACCTTTGATTTCATTGAGTCAGAATGAAATGGTTCCTTCCTGGTTTTTTTGACTGTACTGAGTACTGGATTGGTGCTTGACAGAAGCGTTAACCATCCCTATAATGGTGTTTGTTACTTGAGTCATTAATTTAATGCACAGTTGTATTTATATATTTATCATGTATATCACAGTCACAGTTGGGACATAATTAATGTTATGGTTGTTTGGGTATTTATTTTTCCACTGAAATTACAGTGATAAGGTTTCCATCTAAATGATCTTTTTAAAAATATTGTATTATGTGATAGTAGAGAACAATCCTTTGAGAATTTTCAGTGGAATTATGCGCTCCAACATGGTATCATCCGAAATGTTGCTGCTACCGTCCAAGATTTTGTTGTTGTCCGGTTACTCCTCTCTGCTGGTCTGGTCTGTTTCTGTTCAAGACTGTGAACGGCTTTGTCTACCTTTGTATATTTCCGTTTAAATGACATTTTGATTGTTAAAAGAGATTTTATGACTTAAAATATGTCTTGTCTTAAAATATGTTGGAGATTGCAGCCATGTAGCCTACATTACAAGGCATAGTTTACAAATGGAGAGAAATGTGATGTAAGTGTACACTTAAAAAGGTGCAGAATGTAAATATTTATCTTTCCTACCTGATCATCTGTACACGTTTTAGCTGATATAAATGAATTTTTATTTATTTTTTATTTTTATTTATGTTTGTCATTAAATAAAACTGTTTCTGTAGTTTTTTTGAGCGTCTCATTCTTTTCACAGACAGATGGTGTCAGCTAACCAGTTTTCTGAGCTAAGCTGGCATATTTTATGCATTAACGCATGCATACTTTTGTTGTTGACAAGAAGTTTTCAAATATTTCAGCTCTGTGATAGCGTGTAAACCTAGATGTAGGTTGGTGTCATTTACTCTTTTCATTCTTTCAGTTCAATTGGTCCGATCACTTTTTTCGGTAGAAGATTGAGAGCTGCTGTAGTTGGATAGGACTCTGGAAGCCTCTAAAGAAATTATTTTTTTATCACATTCTTTAATCTCAGGGGTTTTAATATTAAATAACCGTAGATGAAAACACTCTCTGGAAATTTCCTGTGCCCATTTTTGACAAAAATGCTAACAGACAGAAATGTGGTTGGGCACTTAAACGTTCTAGTATTTTTCATGACTAGCCAATCAGTAACTTGCCATTTAGGTGACACTTCTTATCGCTCTGCTGGAACCATAGGTTAAGTGACTTGCTCAAGGGTACAGCAGCGGAGATGCTATGAAATTGAGATCTTATTAACTCTTCAGTGCCCGTTTCTTCCATAACACACCACACATAACTCATGTATGGACAGTTTATTGCTTTTGCCACCTACAAATTCACGCAATGACTAGAGAACAGAGTGCTTCAGTGATGTGTTTTGAAGACCAACCAGGATGTTAGCACTACCCTGAGTCCACTGACAGAAATCCTAGGATTTTTCCCATTGGTTTTGGATTATTGCAGAAAATAAGCTCTGTGACCAACCAAAATGTATGATTTTTGCAGGTTTTGTTCATTATGATAATCTACACAAATTAACACACCTTTTAGTTTAAAACCTAAATACCCTGCTGAAAAACAATAGAACCATCACAGAAAATTCTAATTGTTTCCACTACAAATACCATTACAAACCATTAACTGGTTTATATTAATAGTTTTCTGTAGTGTGTTTTGGGACATATTCCATTAGGATGTATTGGTTTTAACAAGCCACCAATAGAAGGTAAACAATTACCAGTAGAAACCAACAGGGTTCATTACAGTTTCCATTAAAACCAATACAAGTCATATTAAAACCACAAATTTTGTGATGGTGTCTATTGTTTTTTTAGCAGGGTACAATCACCATAAGTAAAAAGCTATACAGGCTATAAATGACCTACATCACAGTTGCCTGACATTCCTAAAAGTGATTTAAAATAGCTTTCAAAAGCGCAATTATAAACACAATGAGACTGTAAAAGCGGACTGATGAGTAGATGAGTTTAGCGTGATGGTATTATTAGAATAAAACATGAAAATATATTGACTTGTTTTTAACCACAGCCCTTATTTCAGACATTTAACTAACACCTTTAAAAAAAAAAAAAAAAAAAAGCACTATTGACTTCAGACTTCTTGACGATGTAACCGCAAATGCTAAAACTAATTTCCGAATTTTGGAATACAAATCACTGCAGTACTCTGCATTAAAATAAATAAATAAATAACTTTTTGAGAGACATTTTCCTTTTTTTTTTTTTCCTAATTATTTTATTCCCTAAAACCAGCTGCTAAAAACTTTAGTGAACGTATTATCTGTAATGTTTCAGTGCATCTCATTTTGGACCTGAGTATCACAGTTAAAAATCGTGCAACAGCATTAACGCTATTAAAGTTCAATGCTGCCACCTACCGTTTTGCCTATAGAATAGCTGGACTAAGGAGTTCATATAAAGACAAAAAGGTAAAATTTCAAACACGGACATAAAGAAACATAGGGAAACAGAAAGTTACATTTAGCGGCAATGCCGTACAAGAACCATTTTGTGCTGCCCAAAGAACCTTTCGGTGAAAAGTTCTTAAAATAACCATTTTTTTTTAGGGCAAATAATATTTAAATAATCCGAAGACGATTGTTCCAAGAACCTTCTGTACAATAGAATGACTCCATAAATGTTAAAGATTCTCTATGGAACCACAAATGCCAATTAAGAACATTAATACAGTGTATAACTGTAGAGTAGTGTAATGTTGCTAGGTAATTGTATACAAAACAAATAAATGAAAACTGTTAAATTTGCACATTTATCTTAAAATAACATAAATTGATTGGATTTAGACTTCAGCCTAATGCAGTATCAGCTAAGAGGGTGTGTTTGATTAATGGGGGGATGTAATGCTCTACTTTTCGTTAGAGATTTTGTGATAAGGGAAAAACAACTTTAATGATAAAACTATTTAACAAAAACTTTGAGATCCTGCATCCACATGGCAATTATATTTAGTAACCATTATTAAATGATCTAAGAATACAAATAAAATGAACCTGGACTTCATCAAAAACAGTCCAACATCACTTAATTGGTAGCTAAGCAGATGCCATAATTGATGGATATATTTATCCTGTCTTATATGGACATTATTTATTGATTCATTCTGGGTTTATCGGATGGAAAACCATCAAAATGAACTGGTCATCTGTTATATTTTGTATTTATCTGAAAGGTCCCTTTGGCTTAATTCGACAGCATGTCTAAACAGCTCATCTACATTGACAAGCTTGTCAGCCACCTTGACTTTGAAACGACTGTTATCCCCTCTGGATCCTCTGGAGCAGAGAGAGGGAGTGACAGTACTCACACATGCAAACTGTCCTATTAATCATTCCACAAATCGCTCTCCTTGTTTTCCTTGGCTTCCAAACACGTTTCTTTTATGTTCCTTCTGAAAAGAGATCAGATGACACAAAGAGATATCCATTCACAGCCTTTTGCTTGAACTCATGTTAAGCATGTTGTTAATGTCTTTGTTAGTTAATATTTTCTGGAGTCTATTGTTATATTGATTACAATGCTTGAATGGAGAGCAATTAAAGGAAAAGACACCATCCATTTACACGCTTTTCCAAAAAAGTGTAATTCTTTAAAGTACGTTTGATTAATGTGTCAAAACAAACCCGTATTAAAATACAGTCTGTTTTTATTTTTAGCCTTTGTATATGAAAATATTAAATTTGACCCTAAACCACAAAACCTGGACCACAAAATGTTTGAAATTTATTCACCTGAAAGCTGAATAAATAAGCTTTCCATTAATGTACGGTTTGTTAGAATAGGACAATATTTCTCCAAGGTACAACTAATTGAAAATCTGGAATCTGACGATGCAAAAAAATCTAAATATTGAGAATATTTTAAGTTTTCTCCCCTTTAAAGTTGTCCAATTGAAGTTCTTAGCAATGCGTATTACTAATCAAAAGTTAAGTTTTGATATATTTACGTTAGGAAATGTACAAAATATCTTCATGGAACATGATCTTTACTTAATATCCTAATGATTTTTGGCATAAAAAGAAAAAACTATAATTTTGACCCATACAATGTATTGTTGGCTATTGCTACAGTTATACCCATGCTACTGGTTTTGTGGTCCAGGGTCACAAACATACAGATAGTTTTGAAAAAAATTAAACATTTCAAGTTATTTTTAGCTTTTGATATTTTTTTTATTTTTTCAACCACTTACAGTATAAAGAATATTTTTTATTTTATAAAAATGATTATAAAATTGAAGTCTTTAATATTTATAATTTATATGAATATATATTTATATGAATAATATAAATGTATTATATGTTTTTACATTAATTTATCAAAATAAGTTAAGGTAAGAATTTTTTTCTTTTTATATGAAATTCACTTGAAATGACTTTTCACTATTTTTTCTCTCAAAAGAAAGCTTTTAAACGTTACATAGTCCTTAGAAAGACATTTTTGACAAAGATGTTTTTTGAATGCTTAATATTCTTAGAAAGACCTTTTCTTGACAAAGGTGTATTTGAATGCTTAATGTCTTGGGCTGGCCCTTCTAAGCACTTCTAAATGGGGGAGGTGGGGGTGAAAGGGGGGTCATGGGATAGGGACTAGAGGGCACAGGTATAAAACAGTGCTGTAGGGGTCAGAAATCATATCCCTGAGGAGCATCAAACAAGACAGACCTTCGCTGGGAGCTTGAGAGTTGTGGAACCTCTTTGGCCTCCAGGATTCAACCAGTAAAGACGCAACATGTGGAAAGACAACAGTATTGGTAAGCATTACTGAGGAAAATTTTGATGGATAAGTTTTAATATGTAAAGTCTCATAAAAGGTTATTTTTTTCAAGCTTCTCAGTCTCAGACTAACCATTAAGCACTGTTACAGTTCTTCTGCATATGAGACATTGGACAACAAAACCAGTCTTAAGTAGCATGGGTATATTTGTAGCAATAGCCAAAAATACATTGTATGGGTCAAAATTATCAATTTTATGCCAAAAATCATTGAGATATTAAGTAAAGATCATGTTCCATGAAGATATTTTGTAAATTTCCTACCATAATTCTATTAAAACTTAAATTTTGATTAGTATTATGCATTGCTAAAAACTTCATTTGGACAACTTTAAAGGCGATTTTCACAATATTTTATTTGTTTTACACCCTCAGATTACAGATTTTCAAATAGCTGAATCACAAGTATTGTCGTGTCCTAACAAACCGTACACCAATGGAAAGCTTATTTATTTAGCTTTCAGATGATGTATAAATCTCAATTTCAGAAGTATTCATACATTCAAATTATCCTGTGTTTCTAATGTATAGTGAGTTTGTGCAGTTTAGTTTGCACTAACTGAAGCATGAAAATTTTAATAACACTATGTTTAACTTCAAACTTTTATCTTCTTTTTCAGATGCGTCTGCTAAAATATCTGGAAGCGGTACTGTAGCAAGAAGTGCAAGTCGCAGGAAAAGAACAAGTTTCTCAAAGGAACACGTTGAGCTTCTTCGTGCCACATTTGAGACAGATCCTTATCCAGGAATCAGCCTTAGAGAAAGTCTCTCCCAAACTACAGGACTGCCAGAGTCTCGCATACAGGTGGGTCACATTGCATATAAAAACGCACTCAATTCAGGGGAATTTAAAGATATTTAACCCTGTCATTATTTACTCACCCTCATGTTGTTACAAATCTGTGTGAACTTCTGTGGAACTGTTGTTGTAAATAAGGACATAAAAACAGGTGAAGTGATATGCTAATAAGGCCTTATGTGAAAACACACTGTTTGCTGTCACTGATACCACCATCAATATCTCAAATGACGTAAGCGTCTTTGTGTTTATCTGCTGTTTAGAAACCGTACAGCCTGTAAACAACATACATACCAGGCAGTGATAACCATCATGACTATATGCCACCGTAGCTGGATGTCATCTCATAATGATTAACCTGAATCTTTAGACAGGGAAGCTCTTATCTGTATGCACTAGATTGTTGAGTCTAATCTATCAACTGTATTCTTATGAGTCTGACCGTGTTTATCTTGATGTCTCCACTCACAATAGGTATGGTTCCAGAATAGGAGGGCTCGCACATTGAAATGCAAGGGTGGAAAGAAGCCGCTGTGGCAACCTGAATCACCATATAGTGCGATGCAGAATTCACCACACGCTTCTAACAGGGACGGCAGCGAGTCTGGTGCAGTTCCTGGGCCTATATGCACTCCACCACCTGCGTACCCCAATCATATTAAGGAAGAAATGGAAAGGGATGGACTTTACGGATGTGACACTCCATCTTCCATGTCGATCGGCGACGATTCCGGCTACTGCACCCCTTCATACAGACACCATCAGGCCAGAGCCATGAACGCTCACTGCAGCCCTCCTCTATTAAGCCCAGAGCATCAGATGCCTCCAAACTGGGCTGCGAGGTATGACAGGAGGTCACCTATGAGCTCCATGTGGAGTCCATATCATCTTGACGCCTATGGTTGCAATCCCAGCTCCGTCCAAGGCTTTTTTTACTCTCCGTCTGAAAAACACAACAGCCTTCAGCCGCTGACCCCTGTTACCCCAGACTCGGGCTGCTGGGAGGGTGGTTTGGAGGGCACTCCTCCAGCTTCCAGCTCTTTCTGTGTAGATAACCCAGACGTTCAGAGGATGGAGAGCCAACAGGAAAGCGGGATTCACCACGGGCCTCTGCCTGAGCTGCCAGCTTTGTCCCTACAAGAGATCCTGGGAGAGCTGCAAGGAGACTGGTGGCAGGGTGAAGGACAAAATAGCCACTCGTCTGAGGACAACCATGTGTATGGCTGAATTTTGCTGTGTGCGATCTATTTATGACTATTTATTCAATGTATTTATTGACTGAGGACATGAACAATAATTTAATATTTATCTGATCTCAAAGTAACAACCTGAGAGATCTGGGAGTTTTCAGACTAATTAAACGAGGTTCGATCTTATTTATCTTCATTTTTGCTATTTATTTGATGATCATTGTAAAAGTATAATTATGCAGCAGTGTGTATATTGTTCACAGGCATCTTTATTAACTTCATTTAATTGCTGCACTTGCATTTAAATAAAGATGTTTTTCCCTGTATGTTCTTTCAAATGTCAGATTTTTATGCAATTGTTCTGTATGTTGTTATTTCTATTTTTACTTTAATTAGTAGATGACACAATCATAGAAAACCTTGATATTCATCAAAATAGATTCTGAGTAATGTTTCACAACACAAAGTTCTGTCATACATGAAGTGAAATATTTCTAATACAATCGCTTTCTGTTCTAAATCAAATAAGTTCAAGTTCAAGAGGTTGGTAAGATTTTTACATTCTCAGTGTCATATGATTCTTCAGAAATCATTCTGATGTGCTGATTTGCTGCTCAAAAAATATTTAATATTATTATCAATGTTGAAAACAATTGTGCTGCTTAAAGGAAAAGTTCACTTTACTCACCCCCTAGCATTCGTATTAAGATACAAAGTCATCCAAGATGTTCATGTCTTTCTTTCTTCAGTTGTAAAGAAATTATGTTTCTAGAGAAAAATATTTCAGGATTTTTTTTTCTATATAGTGGACTTCTATGGTGCATGTGAGTTTGAATTTCATCTTGTTTAGCTTTGTAAAGGGCGTTAAACCTTCTTTGCAAATTTACTTTGTAAACACTGGGTCGGTAGTTCTGCAGCAATGTAGTTTTTCGACATACCCTAATTGTATTGACCCGGATTACACAGAGTACACATGCACATGGCAGAGCTAGACAAGGCAAGTATTTGAGGTTAAAAAGTACATAAATTGTAATCTTTTTTTTTAAAAAAAATGCCTGATTGTTTTGCTAGATGAGACCCTTATTCTTCGGCTGGGATCATTTAGAGCCCTTTGAAGCTGCATTGAAACTGCATTTTTAACCTTCAATCCGTTAAGCCAAACTAAAGCCCACTATAAATCCTGGAATGTTTTCCTCAAGAAAATGTAATTTCTTTGCGACTTAAGAAAGAAAGACATGAACATCTTGGATGACTTTGTATCTTAATACGAATGCCCTGTGCTTCCACCTACTGTCACCTACAAGTCTGTTAACTGTAAAAAACAATGCAATGATGTGCAATATTTCAAATACAGGTAAAACACCTGTAAAAAAAACAAACAAAAAAAAAAACAGTACATCGTACCCTATTTTTATGGATATTTTTACAGTGCTCATTATGACAGTCTGACTGAATATATACACATCAAAGCAGAGAAAAGAACTATCATGCAAAACATGCACCTTGGTGGTAGCGCCTGCAGGAGTCATCCTCGTCCTCACTTACTAGCCCACTGGTCCCCTTCTGGTCATGCGAGAAACAATCCTGACAGCTCTGACAGCTCTATCTATGTTATTTTATCCTGCCGACTACGCCAAAATGTTAGATCATGCATTCTCTTATGTCTTACTCATGAACACAAATATTCCTTGATACCACACAATCATAGGACTAAACAATAATGGCGACTGATAAATACATAAATCAGTAGAATTAGTATATGGCTTAAATTATTATTATAAATGATTTTATTATTAAAGGAGAACTCCACTTCCAGAACAACAATTTACAAATAATTTACTCTCCCCCTTGTCATCCACGATGTTCATGTCTTTCTTTTTTCAGTCGTAAAGAAATAGTTTTTTGAGGAAAACATTTCAGCATTTTCCCCCATATAATGGACTGATATGGTGCCCCGATTTTGAACTTCCAAAATGCATTTTAAATGCGACTTCAAACGATCCCAGCAGAGGAAGAAGGGTCTTATCTAGCGTAACGATCGGTTATTTTAATAAAAATTATACAATTGATATACTTTTTAATGCCAAACGCTCGTCTGTTATTACTCTGCCTGGGTTGCTTTTGTTCCTGTTCATGACAGTTAGGGTATGTCGAAAAACTCCCATCCCATGTTCTCCCTCAACTTCAAAATCGTCCTGTATCGCTGTTTTTTGCCTTTTTTGTTAAGGGTGTTTGATCTTTTTTGCATGTTCACTTTGCAAAGACCGGGTCGGAACTTCTGCAACGATGTACAATGATATTGAAATGATTTTTGAAGTTGAGGGAGAAAACACGGTCGGAGTTTTTCGACATACCCTAACTGTCTTGAGCCAGAGTACACAGAGTTCAAGGACTGCAAGGCAAGACCAGCGTTTGAGAATAAAAAGTATTTAAATAGATTTTTTTTATGTAAATAACTGATCGTTTCGCTAGATAAGACCCTTCTTCCTTGGCTGGGATCGTTTACAACTGCATTTGGGATCGTTTGAAGCCGCATTTAAACTGCATTTTGTAAGTTCAAAATCAGGGTACCATAGCAGTCCATAATATGGGGAAAATGCTGAAATGTTTTCCTCAAAAAACACTATTTCTTTACGACTGATGAAAGAAAGACATGAACATCGTGGATGACAAGAGGGTGAGTAAATTATTTGTAAATTGTTGTTCTGGAAGTGGACTTCTTTAAATAGAATAATAAAATGATTAAATGCATATAAAAAGGAAGGAAGATATTCTATGAAAAAAAAATATGCTCAATAAAATTCTTGATGAAGAAGGTCTGTAGATTCAGGTATTTGTACACAGAAGAAACATGAAAAGTCTGTGTTTACATTGTGTTTTTATCATAAATTAACAAGCAAACTTGATGGGATTTAGACTGCAGCCGAATGATAGTCAGTCTCGACTATTAAAGTGGGTGTGTTTCATTAATGAGGGGTGAAATGGGCCTGTCATCCATAAAAAATGTGAGATATTGGTCTCCTCAGGAAGACTCTTCACAGCTGTTGCTAGTCAATACTAGCCTATCTTTTTTTCTGAGGTAAATTAAAAAGTGTGTTCAAGCAACATACAATCTCAACACAAGTGGTCCACTCTGATTACTGCTTTCAGGTTTGACTGAAACAATTTTAAAAAAGTCAGTGACAAAAAACTTTTTTTTATGTGTTTATTTTTAAATACTTTTTATTTGAGGCTTTATTTGTTTGCTGAAAATGTGACACTCAGCAATAACAGCAGTTGGGGTGTTTTTAGAAAGATCAATGTAACAGGAAAAGGAAGTGATTTGCATTAAATGACAAAGACCTGCTTGCAGCTCTTTGCTCAAACAACATGGGCGATTGGTTTCAAAAAGGGTGGAACTGGCACTAATGTGGTTTTGTGCTGTAGTTGAAAAGCGTGCATGACCAAGATATATTTATTGTACTTTTGGACTGTTAATATACAAACTTTGGAATTGTAAAAAAAAAAAAAAAACATCACCGGAGACCCAATAACAATGTCACAAGGTGGTTTCACATCTGGACTGTAGGAGTATGATGAACAAGGGCTTTTCATGTGGTTTCATGATTCCCTGGTTGTAACTGAAATACGCCTCCATTATCTGTTGGAGATGTCTCCACACTCTTTTTCCATCTACAGTCCTTGTACATCTGCCAACAGAACTTTCTCTCCTCTAGGTTTTCATGTCTCTACTCCCTTCTTTGAAAACATTCCTGTCTCTCTCAGAACAATACAAGTCATGATGAAAACAGGTGGAGCTTTTGGACAGTAGAAGTATATGTGTAATATGGTACAAAAGTATAAAAGTATATAAAAGTAAATATGGAGTAATATGCGCTGTTGCACATTCTCTCTTTTTAAAATGAGTGTGTTTACATTTATTAAAGCCTTATCATTTACAAAGAACTGAAAGTGTCTTTGGACTGAATAAATGATGTACCAATCTGTTTTCTCTTCCATTTTGTGTTCTGTGATCCCTTTTTGTTACTATTTTCTGTTAGTGTTTTGGTTTCCTACAGCAGGATGTGTGATTTTGTGGATGTTTGTCTTTTTTCATTCAAACAACATGTCAAAACAATAAACAAGGAGAAGGAAGTGGTTCTTGTGGTTCTTCTATTTCCTCTTGGAGAGACTGATTTGGATGTGTCTCTCTGTGTATTACAGCAAGGAAAGATGTGTGTGTTATATGGATAGAGATAAAAAAGAGATAGAGAGATAGAGAGAGGACAGCAACAGCAAACACTTTCTTGTCTTTTCCTGTTTATACATATAGCACAGCAGCTAATTAGCCTCAACCTGAATATTACACCAAGTAGGATTTTTGACATATTAGAACATTTACTATTGTTAGGGGTTCAAGTGCGTAGCACTGAAACCCTGTTGTAGTTGTTAGAATGATCACGGATCAGAGATCTCCACTAAAACTCGTGCAGACCAAACCGTAAGTCGTAGAGAATTGAAACTTGGAGGGAGGTAGTACTCATCACAGACAACGTCACCAAGGCTCGCCCCAATCGGCCTGATGGGGTTGCTACAGCGATCAAAAGTTTGAAATTCGCTAATAACTTCTAAACCGTCAGTTGCAGACTCAAGTGTATTATGTAGCTGGAATCCTTGGCTCGCGCCAGACAAAACACACGTCTCAGATTTGTGTGCCTGGCAAAATCTTCGGGTATTTTGGATTTTTAAACTAGTCCTAGTTTTTTTCGTCCGAAAAAAACAATTCAGTGCAAAAAAGATTCTCTGGAGAGTGACTGTCAATAATTAACAACACCAAAAAATCTAACTTTAGACATACCATACCATTTCAACAGGGAGAGTTGAGAACCTCTGCTCTAAGCCAATAATTCTCAAAAAATCTTGAAATTTACCCTTTGGGAAGTCGTTATAGAATCCTATAAAGCCCTAAGGAAAACTCAAAATGTCACGAAACCTGCTGAGCACATGCGACAGGTAATTCTAAACAAGCATGCAAAGTTTTGGGGAGATCGGACCACAGCTGGTGCTATAGCAGTCATAAACGTTAAAAACATATTTCTATGATAAATTACCTGGATTTGCTAAAATTGCTTTTTTAAATCATTCATTTGGTGGTTACAGGCTTGCTAAATAATGTATTTTTTCATTATGTGCTTAAATGCCTTAAAGTGCTTGAACCACAGTAATCGCTGCTTGCAGCTATATTTGCTTTTGTTGATGTTTTCGTTTAATTTACAGTTTAAACAGCAGATAAAATAATAAATATAATAAAATAAAAATGATTTAAAAGTCATACAGATAAAACACTAGATATTTTTAAAATACCGCTGGTGTTCAGTACTTATCTGCTTGTCTAATAAAATGAGTGAGAAAAGCGGAACCCTAGTGAATAATAGTGAAAGAGATTTGATTGTGTTTTGAAGTGAGTGATCATTACTTTCCAAGATGAATGCAGGGTGCACCGGGCGTGTCTTTCTCACACTCACACATAGACAAGTCTTGCATTCATGTATGGGGTGGGTGTTCGTAGTTTTTTTCAAACTATAACTACCAGGCGGAGGCGTTGTGTGACATAAACAAAGAGGTAAGCCTTTTTAGATTGCTTATTATTACTGCTTATTTATTTGTATTTCCTAACATGGAATGAAATCTTTTGCCAAAATAGTCAATAGCCCACTTTGCTTTGTTCTTTTGAATTGTAAATACGTTAAACGGACGTGAATTGTCGAGCGTTGCGTTTTACGCAGAGATACAGCGTGCTCACGTAACGTTACTCTTCTCTCGTAAATAAATTAAACTGCGGATTAGTTTAACTAGTCGATGTAGAGTTTTTATATTTTAGAACATTGTATATTTATAATACAGAGGTAATTGTGATTAAATGCTATGTTTTGACAAGTCGTGTGGTGGTAAAGTTTGTTGGCTAGCCATATTGAGATATCTAGCTGTTGGCATTGTTCTTGCTTGTATCGAAGAAAAATAATTTATCATATTATCACAGTACTGTCAGTGTTCCCTGCATTAACTTTCTAAAATGTCCTAAACACATTAAATGTTGTGGAAGACTGAGGGTTGCCCTGCCAGCTGGTTTTAAAAAGTGAGCTGACAATTTTGCTAATCAACTAGCCACTTAGCTAACTAGTAAGAGGAAGAAGAACTGGGGGCAGAGCTTGTGAGCCATCTTGTGCGTGTAAATCGCTAGCGATTTCTGATTACTGGATGGATATATTTCATTGTTAGTTGTCTCTGGGGCACTAAATATTTTAAGGCCATAGCTGATGTGATAATCAAACGAAAACCCAACCATACACACGGAATTTCTTCCCCAAAATAACAGAACTGAAACATCTTCGGCGTTTTTCCGAAAATATCAGTTCTCAGCTGTTGGTAGGTACTGCTTGGCAGGTAATGCAAATAGGAATGATTATGATTACATAACACTTTAACCCGAGATGTTTAACCAGCTGTTTTTATTAGTAATTTCAGAAAATCCCGCTTTGCGAGACATATTTACAAACATCTGAATGTATAAGTACAGTAGTTGCTATATTAGATGCAGTAAAGAAGGCATTCCCAAACCTTTTTGGCTTAAATGTTTGCTAGTATTTATTGAGATTTATATTTTTAATAATTGAGCAACATATTTGTGGTTCTCTGGTGTCAGCTAATGGTCACATGACATGCAGTTAAACATAAAATATTAACTTTTTTTTTTAATTTTTAATCACTTAAGGAGGGAGTGTTTCCTTAACAACTTTTAGGAAAGTTTTCTTTTTCTTTGTTTCTATAAATGCACACAGGAAGTGAACCACAGACTCAGACCTGTATTACTGGCAGCAACATGACATGTGGTGAACTCTGACTTTTGTAATTAAACACTTGTGCAATTTTCTAATTTTGAGGATGTGGCGTAATTTGCTTGACACTTACGCACATCTACGTGCATTTCAACTTCTGTTAGTTCCCATTTTAATATGTGATAAAGATCTCTCTAGATGTTTTACTGTGGTTGTCTCAAACATTCTTTCCCTTTATGCTACAGAAGAAGATGCACTATTACAGATATGAAAATGCAGAGGTCAGCTGTTGCTACAAATACCTCATGTTCAGCTACAACATTATCTTTTGGGTAAGTTGATGTTTGATTGAAGTTGATGGCAAATGTTTTATTTGAGTGTAAACACATACATGAACACATACAAACATGCCCATTACTGCAAATCGTGTTTAAATGGCCACCCTTCCAGTTGTAACATTAGATAACGTTTCTATCTTTTCTGCCACTGTTGCTCAGATAACATGATCTGCAGACTGGCCCAAAGTTTCATGTTTGTTTGTTTGTTCCACTTCATTTTACACTGTGTGCACAGATGTTTCATACTGTCTGACTGTGTTTTCATTACTGGGTGGGTCATTTCACAGTAAGTGAACACCCAAAACTGAAACTTTGTGTATTGAGAGAAAAAGTCAGCCTGATGAGGTCAGGTTTTCATATATATGCATCAGCAGGAAACAGATTAACACTTGCGTATTTCTGCAGTAGTTTGTGGTGTCCTCTGTGGGAACCATGGGAGGATTTTCAGATAACACTTAGCTTCTAACCCGTTTTCCTGTTTTCAATACTGAACAGACTTTTGTGAAACGAGTGTGGATATTACTGCACATTGTGTTATGAATATTTCATGACCTGTTTCAGATATGAATTAGAAGTCTATATTGATAAATAAAGCTTTTTTTAATCTTTTGTTTGTTTGTTCATATAGACTACTGTTCAAAAGTTTGGGGTTATTAAGACTTTGTTTGAAAGAAATTAATCTTGCCAACCCCAAACTTTTGTATTTAAATCTTATTTTGGCAAGCAGTATTGTAGTTTTTAGTTTCTTGGCGTTCTAGACATTAGTCATATCTTTAGTCATATTTTTGCATTGTCTGTTCTAACCACACACTCAATTGTTGCACGTTTTTGTTTTGTCTGAACTTGACTGTTCTGATGCAACATTTAATTATTTAATTTCTCCTCAATCTCTTCTGGTTCTCAGCTAGCTGGAACAGCATTCATTGCAATTGGCTTCTGGGCCTGGAGTGAAAAGGTAAGTAGACACTTGTGAGACTTCCTGTGCTGTATTTAGTTTTTGATATCATCAACAAATGTAGTGATCTAAACTACATAACAAATACATACAAAGATTTTATATTATTTTTTATAAAGTTAGAATAATGGTTTCTCAGGGATCATGTGACATTGAAGACTTAAGTAATGGCTGCTGAAAATTCAGCTTTGCCATCACATGGATAAATTATATTTTAAAATTTATTCAAATAGAAAAAAGTTCATTTAAATTGCAATTTAAATGCAGCCTTGCTGAGCATGAGAGATTTCTTTCAAAATCTTAAAAAAAATCTCCAAACCTTTGAATGGTAGTCAGCTTTAAACATTGAGTTATGTAGCTGTGAATGTGTTTTAGTGGCTCAAGGAAAAACAACCAGTGTAAGTTGTTTGTTTCTTTATTTGTCCACAGGGTGTTTTATCAGATCTGACACAAGTTACACGTCTACATGGTTTTGACCCAGTTTGGGGGGTGTTGGTTGTGGGCACAGTCACTTTTATTTTGGGATTTGCTGGGTGTGTTGGAGCTCTCAGGGAAAACATCTGCCTCCTTAAGTTTGTAAGTACTCACACTTTCAGTGTGATACTAAGGCCATCACATATGCTGATCAATTCTAAATGAAGAATTCTCCTTTATAATGTATTAATGCAGGTAGTTCCTAGATGTGAAAATGAACAAATTCTATTTCTACTGTCAAATGCTGCTCTTTGATTTTTCGCCTTGCTTCTTGACCTTGTCTTGCAGTTCTCTGGAGTCATTGGCTTCATTTTCTTCCTGGAGTTGACGGCTGCAGTGTTGGCGTTTGTGTTCCAGGGACAAGTTAGGGAGTGGATCAATGATTTCTTCTTGGCCAATGTGAAGGCCTACAGGGAAGACATTGACCTCCAGAACCTGATCGACTCTCTCCAGAAGCTGGTATATACTAATTTTCATAAAAAAAAAAATGAATGCTTTTTATTTATTAAACTTGCCAACCACCACATATGTATAAGGGTGTGCGATATATATTATCTATGATAATAACGTAATTGTTGTTTTAAAGGTATGTGATTTGAATTGAGTATATCGCAAAAACCAGACAAAAACACACCAAGAGAGTGCACGCATACACTTAATGTAGGTTAGACTACTGCGTGATATTTGTCTTTTATATCATCTAATATAGTTAACATCACATAACAGCTTTTTTTTTTTTTTTCTTCAAATATGAAACTGATTTGATGAACAGTTTAATAAACAAGAAATTAATATTAACTTGACTTGATTTTTAGACACAACAGTTTTTGTTTTTTGCTGTATTTTGACAATGAAAATAGTTTCAAACAAAGCCACAGCAGAACTGTTTTGCATGTTGAGCAACACATGAACGATTGGTTGAATGAATGACTCAGTGGGCCCTATCCTATATCAGGCGCAATGCGACGCAAGTGATTTTTGCTAGTTTCAGCTTGACGCAGTTATCATTTTTCACGTTCTGCGCCACGTTATTTAAACAGCAAGTGCATTTGCGCCCATTTGTGTGCCCATGGGCGTACTGTTCTGAAAACGAGGTGTGCCGGGCCCTTTTTTCCAACCTTAAAATAGCAAAAGCTGATTCAAACACGCCCTAAGCGCACCTGTGCCGTGCGCTTTAGACCATGTGCTTAGATCGTTAAAATAGGGCCTGTAGACTCACTCATGCAGTGATTTGCCGCCAACTTTAGGTTTATATTTAAAGTATATTTTCCCTTTTTTTCCACAAAATCATTTAAAAAATCACTATTGAATATTTTGTTTTTAAAGCATCAAAACATTTATACATTTGTAGCTGCAGGTTAAATGCATTCATGTTCTGCATTAAACAGTCTGTGTAAATGCATCTGAATTCCTCTTCAAATGCAAATTCTGTGCCACCTCTACAAATATTGGCCTTATAACGGTAAAATGCCCATAAAGGGTAAAAATCAATTTAAACTTATTGGAAAAGTACATTTCTGTTACTCCTGCACACTAACCACTGCACAGAATATGAAGAATATCATAAATTTTTGGGAGTCAGCTGTTCACAGCGGTCCTAAACCTGCCAAGGTACCAGCACAATAACACGCTCAGCAAAATATCATCTAATTATCGGTATCAACAAAATTCCAGAAAATATTGAGAGATCATTTTTGTCATTATCGCACACTCTTACATACATATTATAGGTGAAATGGTTTCCATTAAACTGTATGCTTCACTACTGTCTTTAACATGTCTTTGTGCAAATGTTTGCTTAAATATTTAATGTTTAACCTGAACGAAACCATAAAGAGCCGTAGATGCTAATGACTTCTAAAGCAGTTTTGGAGCTAGTAGTGGACACATAGCTTTCTTACATTTACTAAAACGTAAATTATTATTGGTGTATTTTGAGGGATTTTGATGAAGCATATGGCTTAATGCTTGTGAAAGTCTGGTAAAAGCTGGCCATGAGAAATTTAATTCCCAATACATATGCACAGATGTGACTATGCTAAACTGTACAACGTACATGTTTTTTCCCCCCCTGCAGAATCATTGCTGTGGAGCTAAAGACCCCAACGACTGGAATCTAAATGTGTATTTTAATTGCTCAGAGGGTAACCCCAGCAGAGAGAGATGTGGAGTGCCCTTTTCCTGCTGCATCAGCGACCCTGCTGTAGGTTCTTCTTTTATTCACAGCAGCCCTCCACAGAAAAAAGAGATCTTTTCAGCATGATGCACTGTCATGAAAAATACTGTTTTAAAGAACCCATTGTGCTTTAAAGTCGAAGGCCAAGCATGTGGAAGACTCCCTCAGCTTGTGGTGGCCTTGTGCTCACTGCATGCATTAAATACTTAAAGGAGTAGTTCACCCTTATGCTATTCCAAACCTGTGTAACTCAGTTTGAGGATTTTTTTTTTTTACATGTGTTCAAAGAATATTTTATTTTTTGTATTTTCCATTGACAATTTAACTGCCAATGTATTCATAAACAGCCAGAAATAGTTAATACTGACCCTAAAACTTTGCCTCCTATGCACAGGTTATGACTTGTTTTGATTTAAATTTATCAATGCTTGGATTTTTTTTTCTATAGTAAACAGAGTATGGAAGCCCTGTTCTGCCACTGAATAAAAAATATACCGAGGTTATTGGGACTTTTTAACTCTCAATTCTGAAAAGTCAGAATTGTGAGATATGAACTTGCAGAATTGCTAGATTAAAAACTCACAATTCTGACTTTTTTCTCACAATTGTGAGTTTGTATCTAAATTCAGATTTTTTTTTTTCTTGCAATTTAGATCTCTTGCTTTTTTTTTCTCAGAATTAGAGATATAAACTTGCAGTTGCATGTTATAAAGTCTGAATTTCATGATGTAAACTCAAGTTTGACTTTTTCTCACAATTGCGAGAAATAAAGTCAGAATTGCGAGATATAAATGTACAATTCTGACTTTTTTCTCAGAATCGCATGATATAACTCACATTTGCAAAAAATAAGGTCATAATTGCTACATAAAAATTTACAATTATCACAATTGTGTTTCTCACAATTCTGAATTTTTCTCAGAATTGCATGTTTATGTCATGCAGTTTTGAGAAAAAAGTCAGATTTGCATGTTTATATCTTGCAATTCTGACTAATTTTCAACTGAGTTAATATGCAATTCTGACTTAATTTCTCAGAATTGTGAGTTTATATCACATTTCTAAGGAAAAAAAAAAGAATTGCGAGTTCATATCATGCAATTCTGAGAAATAAAGAATTGTGAGAACTGAACTTGCAGTTGTGTGTTATAAAGTCAGAATTGCAAGATATAAACTCAATTCTAAGGAAAAAAAGTCAAAATTGTAAGTTTATCTCACAATTCTGACTTTATTTCTCAAAATTGCATGTTTATATCACGCAATTCTGAGAAAAAAAAGTCAGATTTGCACGTTTATATCTCGCAATTCTGACTTTATAGCTTGCATTTGAGAGTCTTGACTTTTTTTTGGGTATTCAGTGGCGGAAGTGGGCTTCCATAACAGTGAAAATGGGCCTCATTTGAATGAACCTATGACTTTACTAACCTATGACTTTTTTTTTTTTTTTTTTTTTTCAGGATACAGTGTTGAACACGCAGTGTGGTTATGATGTTAGAAAATCTAAAATAGCGGTAAGTGCATTTTGAACAGTTGTACTAGAAAGACAGGTATTTCATTTTTTTGACATGGTTGACAAAAGTTCTGCTGTGAAAGGTGTGGAATGATTGTGTGTTTTAATAAATTAAATCAGAATTAAATGAAACCAGAAAATGTTGTACAAGTTTTCAAAGTTCAGTTTCTCTAGCTATGTTTCCATCGCCCTGTTTTTATGCGCATTTTGAAGCATCAGAAATGACTGATTTTGATTAAAAATCCCTTAATTTGCAAAAAAGTTTTTATGCTCGCTTGAGGTGGTTTTTTACTTGTGCGAAAAAGGGTTAATGCGAATAATGGGAGATGGAAACGCATTTGCTGAATAAATTCCTCCATAAGCAGCAAAAAAGTCATGTTACTTTGCGTTATGGGAAGCAAAACCCATCTAACCAGTGGACAGATTTCATTCCACAGCATCTGAAATGTTGTTACGGTCATTCTGAAATGACTGAGCAAAGTCTGTCATCAAAGTATTTCTGTATAATTGCCTCCCTTACAGGACTGCGTTCCCAAACAGCAGGCATCCACCTCCGGATGAAATGATCACATTTACGGTGTTTTGTCTAGAGGTCGACCGATGTGTCAGTTTTGCCAATTAATCAGCACAGATAGTTAATTGGCGGAACTATCGGTTATCTGCAAAAATCCATGCCGATAGTTTTTTCCGGTTTGGGTCCGTTGCTGGAGCGGCTGAGAAGGTCGTCATTATACAGCGAAGTCCCTATAGTCTTTGTTATACAGCACGAGAGCGGCCTCTAGTGGCGGAAATCACTGATAGTACGTGCAGTTTGTTTAGACACATGACACTGCGCGCTGTACAGAGTGGGACACTTCAAAGGCGGGTTTAAAACATGACAATGAAACGGTGTGTACAGTATACTGTAGTGCATGTTTTCATGTCATTACTAAGCAATGAATTTGTTGACTAGATGCTGCATTGGTGGAGAAAGGACAGCAGTATACTTTTGCCCATTTGGTGATCAAATAAAGTCTTGTAGACCGCCGCTTGAATTGAACGCGACGCGTCCAGTGTGTGTGATACCGGATGGCTGCGAGTTCTTCTAGACGCGGCGCTGCACTTCTACCCGTTGTGTGACTAACATATTTCTATATTTTGATTAGACAACCACAAATGTTCTAGAATAGAAGCAGTTAAATTGTGAAAGTACACAATATCCATATGTATGCAATTTTAATACTGTGGCCTTTGTGTAGATATTTAAAGACGGCCATCTTTAGCTTGATTGTTGATGTAATGGTAACACTTTATAATATGAGTTCATTTGTTATATTAAGATTGATAAAAGCTGTAGAATAGAAGTATTGTTCCTTGTTAGAGTGTGTTAATTTCGGCATTTACTGATATTTTTTAAAAATTTTAGTTGCTTTTGAACAATGAACTAACTGTAATAATGATCAATATATAATTAATATTAATATTTTTATTTATTTACAAAGTATGGTTCAGTAGGCTATTTTTATTTTTATTTTTTAAAATAGTAGAGCACTATTTATTTTCTGTTCAGTATCCATTTTAAAAACTAACGGTCGATTAATTGGCATTGGCCTGTGTGGTCCAACCTAGTTATCGGTATCGATAAAATCCAATGTCGGTCAACCTCTAGTTTCGTCTGCTCGCTGTGAGGCGCAAGTAATTTATTATATATGAAAATGACTGTATTCAGTGGTTTCTCCTACTTTTTTAGTAATGTATAGTGTCAGTTTATCAGGAAGTGACGATTTTGTCCTCTTTGACTTGTTGGATGGAAACGGTGCTTATTCACAAATGTTTTATGCGATATTCTAATTTTTGCAAGTTAAATTTGCAACTTTGGACTGAAACCCGGCTTCTGAGGGCTTTCTTACAGTTGTTCTGGTCTTCTGCTCTCCACTCATAATCATTCTCTTTTTGTGTTCTACTGATAGCAGGGAAATAGCAGAATACCTGCAGAGAATAACCTTGTATATTATAATGTGTTGCACAATGCACTTGCTGCTATGTTGATGTAATAAATGCTTTTTAATTAATTGCATAACATTTACTGTCACTTATTTTATAAAACATAACGCACACTGTTTTTATATTTCAGTCTGAATGGACCAACACCATATATGTCAAAGGATGCATGATAGCTTTAGAGGAGTGGCTTCCACGCAATCTCTACATTGTGGCTGGAGTCTTCATAGTCATATCATTGCTACAGGTATGGGATGTACTTGAGAAACAAAATTACTGTGAGGAAAATGTTTTACAGCTAGATGTCACTCTCAGCACTTTTATTTTCACAGAGCAACAAAGAAGCAAACCACTATTCAAATGGTTAAAGTATTTCAGAAGTTATGATAGAATTGTTAGAATGAAGTTGTAGGTCTTGTCTGCGTTTCTACAGTATGTGTCTTTACGTTTATCTCAGTGTAATGTTGTGTCTTAATTTGCTTTTAGATGGTGGGAATCTTCTTGGCAAGGACACTGATCGGAGACATTGAAAAAGTCAAGTTTAATTATTACTGAGCTCACATAACTGAAAGGGATCAAAGGGCAATGTATAGAAAAAGACATGGACCACCTGTTATTCTTCTGTGTCTTTTTTGTGAAGAAGAGGACTCTGGACCATTCACTGGACCACCTTTTCAACATTTTTATAGAGCACGTATTGAATACGCAGCTGCCTAAGTTATCTTGGATACTGTCACACGTGTGCCTTCTCTCTTCAAGTTTACCTCCAGCCCACTCCCTATTTTTATTTGAATATTTTTTTTTTCAAATCTTTTTATAGGACTACAATTAACCAAACATTTGTATTTTTGGGACCACTATTAACCAAGCTGGGAATACATGGTGGCAACATGATGGGTCCATAACCTATAAACTAACCTGAAACGTAAAAGTCGTCAACCAAGCTTTGATTACTAAAATGTATCTGTATGGTCCTGTTGCACGCACTCCAAAATCTTGTGTACTCTTTTCTTTTGGGGAACAAAATTAATTAGTACAAAAGCACAAATTGGAACAAATGTAGGATGTTTTTTAAAAGCATGTTTATTATTCCTTAAATAAAACATGCAAAAATTAAGACTTAAATGAATAACTGGCCTCTCATAGTAAAAGTGTAATGAAAGAGAACAATTTTTACACAGTTTTAACTGCTGTAAATACATATCTTTAAAGTTTGTTGAGTTGTATTCGTGACTTAATATTTCTGCAGACAGAAGTTCTGCATTTAATGTCAAGAAAAAAAAATATCAGGATCTGTCCGAAAGTACTCGCATGTAAATGGAACATATCGAGAATGCAGTTGGGAAGAAGTCTAATGCCAGCGAGTCTAAAAGAGATGCGTCAATATGTGTGTTTTATTTTACTGTAAGCAACTCATATGCGCTATTATTTGTCCAGACTGTTAGTGATCATTTTAACTATGAATCTGTGCAGACCTTTATAAGTCACTGGAGTTACGGCTTATAATACTGATGTCAGCATTGCCTTGAGATGCCAACATTTACCTCCTTTTTCTACTCTTACTTGGAGACTTTATACAAAAATGCAGATTGTGCCTTTTCTCTGGCATTGAAGATTACATATGTATTGTACCATGTTTAAGCTGGATAGACTCAAACCCACGCTTAGCCTTTTTTACGGGTACTCGAAGAATATTTACTTTTTGTATTTTCAGTTTAAAACTTAACTGCCATTACAGCACAAACTACTAAAAATGTTAAACATTTAACAATATAACATTATCATGTCTTCACACTTGGAGTAGCCAAAACATATGCATTCTGACATAAATGCAAACACCTGCCTGTCTTCGCTCTTTTCTATAACCCAAAGACTTATCTTTTTGCAGTTCTGTCGTAGTATACTTGTATATGACCTTTCAAATTCTCATCAATGCAAAATAGAAATTATTTTTAAAAAAGTGTTTAGTTAATCTTTTTAATTGAGAGTGCACTATTTTGTCCCTTTTTGGAGTGTCTGTCTGTGCCACTGTGTAGTGTTAAAGCTTGATAGAGTATTTACTAAAATGCAGGACAGTTTCCCTGATCTTGCTGCAAGAGTCTCCTTTTTCATGAAGGGATGTATTTTTTGTTTGATTTAGATATCATTTGTTGAATATTTGTTATCTTTGTAAATATTTTCTGAATTCTGTTCGTTTTATATTCAATAAAAAAAAAAAAAAGTCTGACATTTAGCCACATTATCATTTGTCTCCTAAAGGAAATGGATGATAAAGTTCATACTAACTTAGAGCTGATATGTATTGTTTTGCTGAAAATTTTGACATCGCATTTAAAATCCAGATCCCATTCATATTTAAATGTAATTATGTAAAACTTGTTGCCAATTAAATCTCTTCACTTTGCACAACACACAGACAACTTAGTGAGAACTTATCAGTAAAAAGCAATTCTTAAGTTCTTGTTAACAATGTTTTTTTTTTTTTTTTTTATCACCAAGACTGCATTTATTTGATCAAAAATATAGTGAAACAGTAAAACTATTACATTAAAGGCACAATATGTAAGATTTTTTTGATTAAAATATCTGAAAACCACTAGAACAGTGTTATGTATTTTGCTATTTTTTTTTATTAACATTTTGCAAACAGCATCTGACTTTACAAAACAGATTATTACGATACATTGACAATTGGAACAATTAAGTGTATTAAGTTAAACATAAAATAAATGAATAAATAACTCAAATAAATTATTGTTAATAAATCTTAATAAAGATTACTGCTTTTTTGTTTCTAATTTACATAGGGAATCTGCAAAACTTTTTAATTCAGAGCAAAAAACAATAAAATTTGGTTTAGAAGCTGTAACTTTACACTTGCGAATATGACCTTTTCCAAGCATGCATAGGATTTTAACAGCATTATCTAAGCAGTATCTATAAGAGCTGAGCCAGTGTTACAAAACAGAAGCATGTATTTTGCTAGTGTAACAGACCGTGACATCGCCTGCAATGTCGTCATACACCCTCGATTTTCCGGTTTTATTTTGTAGAAAACATATCAACTGGATTAGACCACTTGTAAAGTACGCAACCTCTTTTTGGTGCAATCTCTCCTAAAATATGTATGTTGTTTAAACAGCAAAAAAGATTAAATTCTCAGCAATTCCCACAACTCTCTCCCAGTCACTCCCCTATAGGTCAAATATGTTTCTCCTATCATTGTAATAATTATAACAGATCAATAAAAGCTCTTTTCCAGAAGGATGTTGCTTCGAAACCAAATGCAAGAGCATATTGGAATCAATTTGTGAGTGATGTTGATTGGAAAAAAGTCTGGC
>JAHKKF010514929.1:54064-76744 GCA_019740295.1 Labeo calbasu
AAAAAAAAAAAGAAACAGGAAGTGTATCGGGACCAGTATGTTTACATCTGATGAAATGGTCTATAATAAAATTATAAATTAAAACAAAAGTTGGATAAAAATATATATAGTGTTTTGACATAAAATGGCAATAAAACTTCATTTACCTAGAAATAATAGGGCCGTTCATAGTCTCTTACTTAAATACTGAAGATAATTTTCAAAACGTCTTTACCAAGTTTTTTTCTAACAAAAATAAACAAACTTATGCCTGAGATGTAGCCTAGATGTGAAAAAGTTGTAGACCAATAGATGTCAGTATAAGATCCAACACCGCTTCATCCCAGACCATAATTATTGACCAGGAAGTCTGTCTTTATTGAAGCTGTATGTGTTCCATTTATCATATTTTTTTAATGTATATAGGTTTTGTCGTTACTAAATGTCATAAATGCTGCTAAAAGTCACTTGGATCTGGCCTGGTCTCAAGGATCCATCAAGAACAGATCAAGCAGGGATGTTTCGTGCGAAGAGGGCTTGGGGTATACACATGATAACATCTGCTGCCTGAACTGCCCTGCTGGTGCATAAGAATTTTTTTATCCTTTTATTCTGATTAGACGATGTCTTCTAGTATGTGCACTCACACCATCTCATCTTTTGCAGGAACCTATGTGAAAAAGGCCTGCGTTAGGCATTTAGAAAAAGGAGTTTGTGAGCCATGTGATTTTGATAAATACACTGAGCATGACCATGGACTGCAGATGTGTTTATCATGCTCCAAGTGCCGTATAGGTAATTCTGTTATTTGGAAAAATCAATATTGTCCCATACTGTCAAGTCTTTTAGTTTAGTTTCACGCAAATTCTTGGAACATACAACCTTTAAGGTTATGCAAGCCAAATCAATATTGTGTTCACACAATGTTCAACTTCCTTTAGGCATATTTAATTGTAAATCGCATGCTGTTTGTGCACCTTTGTTACTTCTGCAGATGAGGAAACCGTAGAGAAATGCACAAGTACCCAGAACACACGGTGCAAGTGCAAACAAGGGTCATTTTGTTTACCTGACCAGGCATGTGAGGTGTGCAAGAAATGCAGCAGGTATGTTTTCAATATAACATTTCATTAACACTTAGATTTTTGGTTAAAAGTTATTAGTTGTCCACTGATGTTAAAGGGGTAGTTCACCAAAAACTGAAAATGTACAAACCTCCTTGGTTCTCGTGCTTCAAGCAAACATGTTTGAGCTTCCGTTAACCATATTTGATGTGCTCCATGTATGTGTGTTGATCAATGTTTTAATGTTAAGAAACATTTCACTCTTCAGAAGACTTTAAACAGCTTGATTCATGTGGATTTCTTTTACAATTTATTTTTAAAATGTCAAAGGTGGAACTAACTTTAATGGAAGAACAGAAACCTCTCATTTTCATTAAAAATAACTTTGTTTCGAAGATGAACTGAAGTCTCATGGGTTTGGAACAACATGAGGATGAATAAAAGTTTGATTTCGGGTGATTTCAAGATCATTTCTTTTGTTAAAACCAGATGCAAAGAGGATGAAGAGATTGAAAAAAGCTGTACAGACATTTCCAACACCGTTTGTAGAAAGAGAGACTCCTTGGGCAGCTCCAACTCAGGTAGTAGAAAACCCTTGTTACTCTATATCCCAATGAAATTAGCTTTACTAGATGATTACAGCTGATCAAATGTAGTGTTTACACAAGTAAAGGAAATTATGATTGTTCATTTAGACATTACTCCCAACATTGTCTTTTGTGTTGTGTGTAAAGACTTTGTTTCCTATTTGTCCTACAGTGACTTTCATTATTGTTGTGACACTAATTGCAATGCTGGCATTGATTGTGGGTATCGTCTACTGGACAAAGTCAAAACCAAGTAAAAGAGCAGGTAATTTTTCGTCAGTTCTTTCAATGTTTATTCTTATTTCAGTTGTTTCTTTGCTTATCACACAAACTTTTTCAATTACAGTAACATCAAGAAGTCCAAGGGAAATGGTTAAGATCTGTATGGTAGGTCAACAAGACATAGCTAAAACATTTCTTAGCTTTGACCACAGAAACATTGACTAACCAGACGACATCTTTCTTGTCCTGCAGGGTGACAGTGAGGAAGTGAAGGAGGAGAGGCAGAATGCCGACAACTCCAGGATGGATGACTCCTCTCAGTCGTTTCTTGAGGAAAACTATGTGGTGGGTACCAACATTCCTGCTTCATCGGAGACGGAGAAAGACAGGGGACTAGGGGACAGTCTCCCCAACACCGCCAACTCTTCACAAATTAGCCTGGTTATGTCCGCTGTGCCTAGTGAGCTCCAGTACTGCCATACTAACCAGCCTCCAAGCTCTGCCATTGCCTGGCAGCCTCACACTTTGGTGAGAGTAGCAACTTTCTTTGTCTTAACACCAATTCTACTATCATAACCGTCTTAAAAGCTTAAATCTCTTCTTCTTAATGCTTCCTAAGCTTAAATACTTTAGGTAATGTACAAGATAACAAAGCTTGCTTGCTGTGTTTTGTAGTATTTCCACTTTCAGGCTTTCTTAACATGAAGTTTAACATGCAGTGTTAATGTCGCAATATTTTCACACTTGTTGAGGAGACAAGCTCCTGTAGATATTGGTGGTCATATAGGTTTAGATGGGGGAATTAAACTAAATTAGTTTCCAGGAAGCAACAAAGCAATGTAGATATAGGTTTTTGTCTTAGTTCAGCTCTTTTGGTCCTGAGGTGATCTGTGTGCTCGTTTGGAAAATAGGTGTTGCTTTAACGAGCAACGTGTGTTGATTTTGATAACCTGTCCACATATTCTGTATGTATCTCCCTAGGCCAACTGTTAAAAATATAATTTGTCCTCTATTTTAAATATTTAGTTAAATGAGTGACACAATATTAAGATAAGATTTGTTTCTACAATACATAGGTCACCGTTCAAAAGTTTTTTTTTTTTAGTAGTTTCATATGCTCATCAAAGCTGCATTTATTTGATCAAAAATCCAGAAAAAAACAGTAATATTGTAGAATATTATTTCAATGAAAATTAGCTGTTTTCTATGTGAATAATTTTTAAAATGCAATTTGTTCCTGTAATGCAAAGCTGAATTTTCAGCATCATTACTCCAGTCTTCAGTGTCACATGATCCTTCAGAAATCATTCTAATATGCTGATTAATTATCACTGTTGAAAACAGTTGTGCTGCTTAATATTTTGTTGGAACCTCTAATATGTTTGTTCAGGATTCTTTAATAAATAGGAAGTTGAAAAGAACAACATTTATTTGAAATATAAATATTTTGTTACATTATGACTACCAAATTACTATATAAACTACCATTTAAAAATATGTGGTCAGTACATTTTTATTATTTATTTTTTTTAAGAAATTAATACTTTTTTTTTTTTTTCACCAAGGATGTGTTAATTTATTAAAAAAGTGATAGCAAAGACTTACATTGTTAGAAAAGATTTCTATTTTGAATAAATGCTGTTCTTTTTTAATCATGAAAAAAGAATCTCAGGTTCCAAAAAAAAAATTTAAGCAGCACAACTGTTTCCAAGATTGATAATAAAAGTAATAAATCGGCATATTAGAATGATTTCTGAAGGATCATGTGACACTGAAGACTGGAGTAATGGTTGATTAAAAATTCACCTTTGCATCACAGGAATAAATTATATTTTACAATAAAATAGAAAACCATTTTTTAAAACTGTAATAATATTTCACAATATTACTGTGTGTTTGTTTGTTTTTTTGTGTGTATTTTTGATCAAGTAAATACAGCCTTGATGAGCATAAGAGAATTCTTTAAAAAACATGAAAAATCTTACTAAAATGTTTGAATGGCAGTGTATGTATTAATATTAGTTCATAGATACTGTAGTGGTTGTAGATAAGGCAAGTTGACTAACTTTGGCTTTAAGATGATAAATTCTTCCATCTCTTTTAGGAAAGAGAGTCAATAAGAAGACTTGTTCCTTTGAATGGTAAGGTCATACCTTTCCTTTGCTAACTTTCACTTTAACTTATATGGATACTTCACCCAAAAATGAGAAGTGTCATCATTTACTCACCCTCAAGTTGTTCCAAACCTCTATGAGTTTCTTCTATTGAACATTTGAAGAATATTGGTAACCAAGCAGTTGCCAGTAGCTATTAATTTCCATAGTATGAACAAAAACTATACAAGTCAATGGCTACTGGCAACTCTTTGGTTACCAACATTTTTCAAAATATCATCTTTATGCAGCAGCAGAAAGAAACTCATACAGGTTTAGAACAGCTTGAGGGTGAGTAAATGATGACAGACCTTTCATTTTTGGGGCGAACTATTCCTTAAATTAGCATTCCCAAAAACAATGAGTTAGGCTGCAGTGTTTTTACTTTCACCTTTTCAGGAGAAGAATCGTTGAAGAAAACCTTTGATTTTTTTGAAGAAATGGATGTCCATTATCATAACAGATTCTTCAGGTTCATCGGACTGAGTGATAATGCAATCAAAAGTGCAGAGTCTCTCTTTCCAGAAGACAGAGTTTACGAACTGTTAAAAATCTGGATGGAAAAGGAGGGACTGAAGGCAGATTTCAACAGTCTTATTGAAGCATTAGTCTATTTAGACCAAAGGCTGTCAGCAGAAAATATTATTTCAAAGACAATTAGTAATGGTTACTTTAAATATGAAGATGAGTAACTGGAAACATACAAATATCATACAAATATCATCACAGCCTATCCTCAGGGGGCAAAGAAAAGCTTTCAAGTTTTATTTGTGCATGGCTTACCTTATGTAGCCTTACTTCCCAACAATTTCAAAATGGAAAGTGTATCACTGACATAACATTTATTATGTTGGCCAAGAGTGTGCAAATTTTTAGATAAGATGCATTTGCACAAACAAATATTTGTTACATTTGAAAAAAAAAAAGCTATTTAAGAATTGTAATATTATGAAATGTGTTCTGTTACTACATGATTTGATTCCATTATTTTCCTTTTTGTATACAAAATTTTGATATGATTTGGAATGTTTTCATATGATTATTTTGTGAACTAATAAAAGAAGCAATTCATTTGTATATACATTTTTCCCTTAATGATTGTGAATTCACATTTTAAGTGTATTTTAAGTAATCTTACGGTTTTGAATATAGAGCTCACATACTTCTATTTTACTTGAAGGATGTTCTTTACAAGTATGAGTAGCTAAAAAACTGCCTTTCAGCTTGTTTACCACCAGAGGTCACCAGAACTTTTGGAAAATGGTGATTTCAGCCTCAAACTTTACAACAGATTAGACAAAGTAGAATCCTCTGATAAATTTCAATCCACATAAGAGAAAATATATGATCCATGGGGGTCGCTAGGCCATTTTTAGGGGGGCTATAGCCAAACTTCGCGACAAACTTCGATCGCGGCGGCGCAGAGTGAGAAACGGAGGACAAGGTGTGTTTATCAATAGATTGTTATAATATCTGCATCTGTGCGGTTCTGTCATAAAAGGAGCAATCGGTTCCCCTTCTACTGTAGTTTTTGCTGTGTTCACCCCTCATTACACGACAGCTGACTTTATAAAACGATCATGTTTCCATTTTCATTTAATGTCCAATATAATGCATATTCCAGTGCACGTGCAACAATACACACACACACACACACACACATATATATATATATATATATATATGTATGTATGTATGTATATATATATATATATATATATAATTACGGTATATAAACATAAATTTATATATATAAATGAAAATCCTAAAATCGCCCCTGATATGATCCTAAATTACTCTCTGCATTATGCGTATTCATTGGGATTTTGTGCATTGTGATGAAGTAGTGTGCAAAATCCATAACTTGTGATAAAACAAAATTCATTATTTTGCGACATTTGTCTTACCTAGCCAATGTAATGGTGTGGGAAATGAGCTCTGGGGGGGGAAATGGAAATTGCAGCTGGATACTGACCTCGCAGAAAGTTTAATTTTCGGAAGACGACAGATCTCATGAATCTCGCATGTCGTAATTTATTTGGGTGTTTTGTCAAAAAGTACTCGAAATATAATATATAACACATAATATTTACAGGTTCTGTTTACTACACTTCCCATGAAGCATTGCGGTTAAACAGGAAATGTCATGTCGGCAAACAGGGCTGCGTTTCCCAAAAACAACGTAAGCTGGCTGGTTAAAGTTTGTATACGTTGGTTCTCTCTCTTGCATGACCTCTGCTAAAATCACATTATCTTATGTTAACAGTAAATATTCAAAATAGTTTGTGCGGGCACTTCGTCTGTTTTCGAGTGTCCTCATACTGGCGTTACGTCACAGAAAGAAAAAAACAACATTTTTATGCACAAACTCTTACAATAATGATGTAAAACTACAAAACCTTAGAAAAAATAAAGCACTCTTTAAGACTAAACACTAATACGGCGGGTCTTATTTTTAGAACAATTTTTTGCTGCATTGTTTCCTTTGCGTCATGGAAGTAGTTTAAACAGTTCTCTATTTAATAAGTTCTCTATTTTTACGGTATTTGTAGTGCTGAGTGACATAATGTCCATTTCATCCTTATCACTGGTAGCTGTCCCTTTTTACTCTTCCTCATTTTGCTATTGTTTGTTTGCCATCTGTTCTATTTGCAGACGAAATCGAAAATCATAATGGGGAATCATGAAAAGAGGAACTGAGATCAACAAAAAACACTGTCACGAGGTTGTTTGAAATTTGTAAGATACCAGTTTAAGGTACTGTACATTCAGATGTGCTCCTCTTCTTAAAAACAGCCTTCTACACCTTTGTTCTTTGTTTTAAATTAAAAATCACTGTAGACTATTGGATTTTAAGACATTTTATAAGGTAAGAAATTAGAAACTAGCTGTTAATGTTGTTTATGTCTTTGTGAACACCTGTAATTCCAATGTACATTTTTTACATGTGTCAAGTAAAGTTAATTTCTCAAGCTAAATAACTTAAAGATTTTCATGTCCATTGTCTGTCTCTGCAGTACTCACAGGATGAGAGGAATTGTTGCGTTTTACCTAACCTATCTGCTATGCCTGATATTCGGCATCGCCTGTGTGGCATTAGTAGCTCATTGGAATTACAGCTATCGAGGTGGATTTGCATGGGACGGCTCAATTAAGCAATTCAACTGGCACCCGGTCTTAATGGTCACTGGAATGCTCGTGCTTTATGGGAATGGTACGTTTGATTGAGTAATATTTTGGCTTGTGTGTCATGCTACCATAGCTATAATGTGCCAACACGACATTGAACAGTTAAAGGAGAAGTCCACTTCCAAAACAAAGATTCACATATAATGTACTCACCCCCTTGTCGTCCAAGATGTTCATGTCTTTCTTTCTTCATTCGTAAAGAAATTATGTTTTTCCAAAATACAGTTTAAATGCGCCTTCAAACGATCCCAGCCGAGAAAAAAGGGTCGTATCTAGCGTAACGATCGGTTATTTTAGTAAAAATAATACAATTTATATACTTTTTAATGCCAAACGCTCATCTTGTCTTACTCTGCGTGGACTGTTTTTGTTCCAGTTCATGAAAGTTAGGGTATGTCGAAAAACTCCCATCTCATGTTCTCCCTAACCCTAACCTTGAGATTGTCCTATATTGCTGTTTTCCCTTTTTTGTTAAGGGTGTTTGATCTTCTTTGCATGTTCACTTTGCAAAGACTCTTTGTTTTGGAAGTCAACTTCTCCTTTAATGTTGTAAAAAGTGTGTGGATGTTTTATAGTTAGATTTAAATGGTTAGTTCACCCAAAAATGAAAATTAACCCATTATTTACTTACTCTCAAGGCGTCCTAGGTGTATGACTTCCTTCTTTCAGAAAAATGCAACTGGAGTTATATTAAAAATTGTTCTGGCCCCAAGAAAAAGAGGAGGCCTTTATTCACCCCCCTGGAGCCATGTGATGCATTTTTTATTATGGATGGATGCACTTTATTGGACTTGTTTTGGACTGTTGAAAAGAAACACGCCCATTGCCATTATAAAGCTTGGAGGAGCCACACTTTTTAATATAACTCCGATTGCATTCGACTGAAAGAAGGAAGTCATATACACCTAGGATGCCTTGAGTGTTGAGAGTAAATAATGGGCTAATTTTCATTTTTGGGGAACTAAACCTTTAAGTTTGGTATGTTACACTGAAAAAAAAGGCTTGAACAGACTTTTTATAGTTGTTGTCATCATCATCAGTGTCTTTTTTCTTTGTTAACCAGCGGCCGTAGTGTACCGTATTCCTCTGACGTGGGGTCACAATAAGCTCCCATGGAAGCTGTTACACGCTGGGCTTCTGCTCCTTTCTTTCATACTGTCTGTTCTTGGGCTTTGTGCGGTGTTCGACTACCATAATGCAAACCACACAGCCAACCTCTATTCCCTCCATAGCTGGGTGGGCATTTGTACCACTGCTCTTTTTACTGCACAGGTGAGTATCATGTTGTAAATTGTTCATGTAGAGTGTAGTACGTCTTCAGATTCTGTAAAAAAGAGGTTTAATAGTGGATAAACTATGAACCATCTACATATGAATGTTAAATGACATTGTATCCAGAGTGTTTGAAAGAAACTGTTACTTTTTAACTGTTTGGATACTAAGAATCTAGTTTAACATATTTCATATGTAGATGGAGGACAACAGTGATGTAACAATTACAGAAATTCTCCATTTTTGTGATGCTTTTTCTAGTGGGTCATGGGTTTTACTGCGTTCCTCTTGCCTTGCACTCCAATGACAGCACGTGCTCTTGTAAAGCCAGCTCATGTTTGGATGGGAGGAATCATCTTGGTGCTAAGCGTTGTGTCCTGCATCTCAGGAATCAATGAAAAACTCTTTTTTGCACTGTAAGTGATCACACTACATTAACTGAGTGGTAGGCATTAGCTATTGCGGTGAAGACCTGAAGAACTTATATTTAACTGCATTTTATATGTCTTTATATTAATGTTAGAGATCTTCATCTGATCACTATGCTAAAATCAATATTTTTAAGATTTGAGGTATAAAGTAGAAAGAAGAGGGTAAAAAAAAAGCTTACTCATAAATGTTGAACTCACATTTAGTTGAGTGTAATACTGGGGCAAATGCGTTGTTCTATTGGTTCTCTTCTCAGAAAAGGAAACACCAATGGGACGCTGCCTTATTCTGCATTACCACCAGAGGCAATAACTGCAAATTCATTGGGAGTCATCATTGTAGCATTTGGATTGGTTGTTTTGAAAATCTTATCCAATCAGATATGGCAGCGTCCTGATGAAGCAGGCTATGAAGTGGGAATTTACCAGGTAAAAGACAAAGGAATTTGTCATGTCTTTGTTTTTTTGAGTTTGGTGTGCTTAAAATTGTGACGAAAGTAATGCTAATTATCTTGTCTTAGTACAAACCTATTTACATTCATAAATCAGTAGTCAAGAAAGTATGCAAAGTGATTTTTTTGTTTTTTAATTTGTTTGACATTGTCCTTTGCTCTCATTTTCAGCCACTGGGTTATGATGGAAGCTGATGTCCTTAAGATTAAATGTCTGAAAGCTAAATCTGAATCTGCATTCTGACTAATCTGCACTCTTCAATGGAATCAAAGTCCCCTGATGTTACAACCATTAGTCCTCCTATTTCTAATTATACAAAGCATTGCAGTTTGCGGTAAATCTTGTCTTTGTTATATGTTTTATGTTTGATTTGAGTGTACTGCTGCTGCTGTTGTTGTAGCGCATAAGGCAAAGTATCAGATGTAAAATCACTGCTTGATTGTCAGTGGTTTGTGCTTATTTATTATTTGAGAAAACTTATAATAATAAATGATTGAAATCATTTCATTAAACACGCTGTTTACCTGTGAAGCGAAATCATGAAGGAATTGCCTCTTTGTTCGTTAAACCGGTTCAAACCGGCTGGGAAGGGCATTCAAACCAGGGACAAATCACCACGCGTCATCATAAGCAAATGTCCAATAGAAATCGAGACCGTCTGGAACCAATCAGAACACTCGGCAGAGGTGTAGAAAATTTGCATATCTTCGTTTATACCAATCAGTAATTCTTTGAAATTTACACACTACAACACAAATGTACTGCAAGAACGCACTACATAATGTTCCAAAAGGAATGTAAATTGAAGTATGTAGAAAAACTATGAAGTAATACATCCATACTATTACGATAAAGGATAAAGCAGATCAGTCCTAATTACCGAAATATCACGAATACCACAACATAAAGCACTCGATATATATGCATATCTTTTATTCAAATTCATGATCTGTAGTTGATCAAATAATAGGAATTGACGTTCAATAGAACTACTTCCCTGCTTTCATTGTTACGTCAGCCCCGCCCGCAGTGGGGGTTGTGGCAAGCATGGTTTCCACTAGGTCCGCTTTAAGGATATAATTCTCAGTCTTCCCTAGAAGGCCCACCCATTTCAGTTTTATTCGAGGTCTTAGAGCGGTTATTTTGTTATCATGTCTGGTCGTGGAAAAGGCGGTAAGGGGCTCGGGAAAGGTGGTGCAAAACGTCACCGCAAAGTTCTGAGAGATAACATTCAAGGAATCACAAAGCCAGCTATTCGCCGTCTAGCGCGTCGTGGTGGTGTGAAGCGTATTTCTGGTCTGATCTACGAAGAGACGCGAGGTGTACTAAAAGTGTTTCTTGAAAATGTCATTCGCGACGCTGTAACCTACACTGAGCACGCCAAGCGCAAGACTGTGACGGCTATGGACGTAGTGTACGCTCTGAAGCGTCAAGGCCGTACTCTGTATGGTTTTGGCGGTTAAATTTCACCCGGACCGGATTTTCAAAAAAGGCTCTTTTAAGAGCCGCCCAAACACTCAATTAAAAGAGCAAATTAATACGTCTTACTGCCTTTTAGGGCATCTTTGCTATTCTTTTCTTTTCACCACAACACATTAAGTCGTGTTTTGGCTAGATCACTACTCCAGTTTTAAAATGGAACAAAAAAGCAAGCCTTTTATGTTTATGTATTACTAGATTAATTTACAGTAAGTGCTGTAGTAACATAAACATGATTTGACCGTGATCGGATAGAAATGTCAGGAAACCTGATTTTTTTTTTTTAAATATATTTTTTCGTATTATAATTATAATATTTGTTAATATTAAGATTTAATATTTTTTAGAATTATAATATTTTATATAATTTTTATTATAATTATAATATGTATTACTAATTATAATTATTAATTACTATTAATTATAATGTAATTAATGTTAATTAGTAAGATATTGATTTTAACAATAAATAATGCTTGAATGTGTCCTTGAACATAATTCAGTGATAAGGCACTAGAAGGTGTGCAAAATTGTGAATATTTATTGCTAAATGCGGTTGTCAGGCACAAGTACTTCCATAAGACAATCTCAAGTGACTTGTTTTTGCTATTGCCTTTATAAAACGATTGCACCATTAAAAAAAAAAAGTCACTGAGTCCCTAAAATAGTGAATGACCGCACAAAGCGTCCCTGTGCTGTGCTTATCGATTTGTATAGCGTATCACGTTATATTCTACGTCGTCCAATATCACTGCGCACTGTGCGCAGCACCCATTGCGGATGGTTATTTATGTTGCATGACTACGTTTTGTAATGTCCGGGACTATATCTTCAAGTGGAGGAATTGCGAGTATTGAATTTGCTTAATAATAAAAAAGTTTAATAAAATCTCAACTTTCAGCAACATGATTAAGCACCAGAGACATTTAATTTGGATGGTCAAAAGTCCTGACCTGTGATTTGTGCATTTTAGTTAACAAAAAAGTTATAAGAGGCCTGATTGTGAACACGATGATGGTTTAAAGGGCGTTATTGGGCACAACACACAACGAGTTGATTGTATTCACACTATACCACCTAATAGAATAAATAAGAATACCATTATTTTCTTTAAAAAATGATTTTATTGAGCAAATTCATTAAGTGCCATATTCTTTGGCATGCAGATGTAACAGAAAGCAAACAAAAATAATACTTGCGCACTGGGTCAAAGTTGTGAGATGTAATACTGCTGGAACGACTGACCGATCACCACCCGTTTTATAATTTGTTTTTACTATTAACTATTAATAAAAGTCACACTTATCACAGAAATTATCTTTTTGTGACCTGGCGGATGTTTTATTATTCTTACTAATGAACTATAGCCGTGAGTTCATACGCTTTCAGGTAAACAGTATGCGATCAGATGTTGAATAACCTAACGTTAGATAGCCTACATAGAAAACGCAATCTTCAAATTTAGCTTAAAATCAAGAGTTGAGATTCTGTCACACGCATGTATAAAATATTTCATAAACACGTGTGACAGATAAAAATAATAGTTTTATTGTTTACAGTCTATCAACATCACAGTACACAAACTACGTGCAACAATAGTTCCACGCTGGACAATGAAGGAACGCAGTGAAAACCCTCACCGTTATTAAGCCTATTCGAATAACAAGTGGCCTTTTTACAACCACTCAGTATACTTAAAATAACAGTAAAGTGTTTTTAAGTATTAAAATGTTGCAAAAATGGCCATAAATTCATAAATTACAACATTATACACCAAGTTAGCTTCCCTCTGCTATGGCGCTCCTCGACTGAGGAGAACACTTTCCCTTTAGACGATACAAACTCCCGTTTTATTACTAATAGGCAACGTCTTTAAATGTGTAATGTTGGGAAACTTGCTTATATATAAGTTACTCGAATTGTGTACTGGATGTACAGATATGATTATTAATAGATCATTGTTGAAAGAATCACCGTGAGATTAGGGGAGGTTGAAATGGCGACAGCGCTGATCTGTGTTACCTTCACTAAAGAAAAACGCTTCATTTTTCTATTCCGTGAGCTTTCTCAGTCTAAAACCACCACGAATGTATAGATTAGGGTCTTCTCTATGCAAAGTGTCCATCATTTTAGTTGGGATTTTCGAATTTGAATATATAATCTACAAAAGAACAGAGGAAGTGCGATATTTCCCGCTGCGACTCGCACTAAATTTGGACGCGTTTTTATTATTGTACAATAAACTGCGTGATGTTTTGCACAAACCATAAGCTGCCCTCAAAGAGGAAAGACTCAGCTATCGGAACGTGCTTTAAAATCTACAATCCATCGCTCTTTATAGCGGAAAACCTTGTGTTTTTCAAGATCAGAAAACACATCTACGAACGACTCTGCCCTGTTGAGAGCGTCGGTTGAGGCAGTTGAGTCTATATGGTTCTCATCTCCCGTTTAAATCCCGCCCTCAGCTGTTGGATGTAAACATTGTTTGTTTGACAGCTCTGTACTACGTGACATCAGCTCCAAGTTTCCTGAAACTATGGCAGAAACTGCTCCTGCTCCCGCGGCTGCTCCGGCCAAAGCCCCGAAGAAGAAGGCGGCAAAGGCGAAAAAGCCTGGACCAAGCGTGTCTGACCTTATCGTGAAGGCGGTTGCCGCTTCCAACGAGCGCAAAGGAGTTTCCCTGGCGGCTCTGAAGAAGGCTTTGGCAGGTGGTGGATATGACGTTGAGAAAAACAACTCTCGCGTCAAGATTGCTTTGAAATCCCTGGTGAAAAAGGGGGCGCTTGTTCAAACTAAAGGCACCGGGGCATCCGGCTCTTTCAAGGTGAGCAAGAAACCAACCGCCAAGAAGCCCGTCAAGAAAGTTGTGGCGAAACCGAAGAAACCAGCCGCGAAGAAAGCGGCGGTCAAGGCGGCGAAGCCCAAGAAGGCAGCAGTAAAGAAACCTGCCCCGAAGAAGTCTCCCAAGAAAGTGAAGAAACCGGCTGCGCCCAAGAAAGCCGTCAAAAGCCCGAAGAAAGTGAAGAAACCGGCGGTGAAGAAAGTTGCAAAGAGTCCTAAGAAGGTCAAAGCAGTGAAGCCTAAAGCCGCAAAGCCCAAGGCTACCAAGGCGAAGAAGACAGCCGCTAAGAAGAAGTAGACTGCCAGACCACACTCCACAAACCAAAGGCTCTTGTAAGAGCCACCCCATCTTCACAGAAGTGCAAATGTTCCTAATGCATGCAAGAAGGCTGATGCCTTTTTAATAGACTGAGACAATGGGTTTTGGGGTGGGATGTGACACTTTTTTGAGCTGTTTTGTTACTTGTGGCTTCTAAATATCACCAGCGTGAACGAGCAGCATAAATACTGTGCTGTGGAAGACTTTTATCAAGATCGGTTTGTATAAACACATAACAGTCTCTACCTCCGTACCTGGTGCACAAAGCCGATTACTCGGTGTAGATTTTCAATCCTTCACAGATTAGACAGACGGAAGAGTCCGCTGGTTGGAAAGTGTCCAAAATGTGCATACATATAAATACAGCTTGTTTAAAGTTCGTCGCGTGCGAGCGTATGTGACTAAACAGGATGAGTGTGTTTTATCACTATGATTCATGTTATATTTATATTTTGTATTGGATTATACTAGATTTTCCTGTAAATACAGCAATACAGAACAAACATTTAATTTATTAATTGTCAATGGTTTGTTGAATGTTGCTACCAAAGGCAATATACATTCCATCAGGTTTTTTTTTTTTTTTTTTGTATACTATTGTTCTTAACATTTACTCATAAACCTATATTTTGTCCAAAACCTGTTTTAGTAAAAAAAATCCCAATAAAAACAAATATGGTAAAAGATGTGTTCATTTGTGTTCTTTGTTTGCTTAAGAGAATGTACATCCATGTTGAATTTGAATTCTTTTTTTGTAAACAAAAAAAAAAAAAATGTTAATGTTAATTTTAAGATTTTAGTTTAAAATTTATGTTAATGTACATTGGAATGTGAGTAACACTGAACGTGATTTCACCATTTTGATTTAAGTTTTTCACAATTTTGATTTTTTTGCCTTTACTAATTCACTTTAAATGGTCCTGTGTAAAAATGACGTATAATATATGTACAAATATTCCAAGTATAGTCCATCAAATAATAAGAGGAAACAAAAGCTGCATGTATTATAAAGAAATTATCATAATGCTGATTAAAAAAAGCTTAAGATGAAGTATTACAGGACAAGTTCCATTAACTATTTTGTGTAAGTTTCAGTTGTGTATCTTTAAGAATTTCCCAACCTCCAACAGAGTGGACTTAATTTGAACGAATCTATTCAATGAACAGTAGCTTTTTTTAGACACAGTTCACAGTTATGCCAGACTGATACGTGAAACCTGTGAATTCTGAGGATAATTGTGTGAAATCACTTATTTTTCATTTGATCTTATTCGCCATGCTCAGAAATAAGGGAGGGGGGAGAAACTATCAGTCTGTCAGTGCCTTTGCCCTTTAAGAGTAAACAGAGGACATTTCAAAGTCAGCTGTTATTCATTTTCAGTAAAGTAAACAAAAACTGTCTTCAAGATGACATATGATTATTATTTCTTTCATTAACTGAAACATATCCACATTTAACTGAAAAAGACTGAGCATTATTCAGACAGAAATAATAGTTGATTCTGCATTATGAGCTTTATATGATAAAATAAATGTATAGCTCTATATTGAATCTCTCTATATATATATCTCACAGTGAGTGACCATTTGAATGATTCATGAATAGAGTAAAGTAGAAACAGCCCTCAAAAACATTTCTCTAAGCCAATTCAGTTACTCATAGTCTTACTCAGTTTGTTTAATACATTAAAGCATAATTATTTTCAAAACACACCACCTAACATATTTACAGATCACAGAATTCCAGAGATGCTAGGAGATTCGCCTTCATTCTGAGCCACGTGTTCATCTTCTTTTGTAAACGGTATGATTTTATCCAATGATAGTTGTGTTTCTCCATGACTTAGCAGAGCAGGCCTTTCCCCATATACAAAGTTACATTCAGTCTCATAGGGGACTTCATCCATCTGTGACACTGTGTCAAAGCACATGTCTTTATCATTTTCCTCCCTGATAGCGTGCGGATGCAGACAGGGGTGACCAAAGAGGTGAACATCTCGAAGGTTCGTAGAGTCGCGATGGTACGACACCAGCTCGTTGCTGAAGTCAACCGTTTGAACCGTATTCCGAGAGCACAACTTCCCACATCCCAAGAGACTGGAGAACGCCTTGCGGAATTCTGCATTAAATGCATAAACTACAGGATTCAAGGTAGAGTTTGCCCACCCGCACCATACAAACACATCAAAAGTCGTCTTGTTGACACATGGGATCTGCCCGGCGTTGTGTAGGCCAGGGTCACAAAACGGCACCATGCAGTTGAGAATGAAGAAAGGGAGCCAACAGCAGACAAACACACCCATGATCATGGACAAGGTCTTCAGGACTTTGGTTTCCCTCTTAAATGAGCTTTTTAACTTCTCTTCAGGTGCTTTATTGCAGCTCTGGCAGGACTGAAGATGCTTAATGGTGCACTCTTGCATTGATATCCTTCGGATCTGCCTTTGAGCTATGAGGAAGATGCGAGTGTAAGTGACAATCATTATGGAGACAGGGATGTAGAAGCTGATTAGAGATGAAGTGATGGCGTAAGTGCGGTTTAAACTGGCATCGCATTTTTCAGCCATTTTTCCAAGGTCTTCTTTATGGCGGAGACTCTTATGCCAACTCAGCTGCACAGGAATGAACGAGATCAGAACGGAGAGCGTCCACGCCACTCCAATCATGACAAATGCCACTCTTCTTGTCATTTTCTGCTCGTAGCTCAATGGGATAGCAATAGCCCAGTAACGATCCACGCTTATGATGCACAGGTTAAGGATGGAGGCAGTAGAGCACATGATGTCAAAGGCTATCCATACTTCACAGAAACTGCCGAACGGCCAGAAGCCCACAATCTCAGCAGCTGCCTTCCATGGCATTACAAGAGAGGCAACTAAGAGATCTGAGACAGCCAAAGACACTACAAACACGTACGCCACTTTGGAGCGCAGATGACGGAAGCGTACCACTGCGGTGCACACCAGAGCATTCCCTAGAAAGGTGGAGAGCACAAAAATGAAAAGCAGACAAGCAGTCGTGGAGCGAGTTATTAGCTCTGAGACATATCCTTCAGTCTGGTTTACCATCTTCCGGGATGTCCCTATTACCCTGGCTGCAACTTGAAAAATGAAGTCTTTTGATCAAGCATCCGATCTTCGGGGTACATTTGCAGACACTTTAATATCCAAAGACTTCAGGAATTCATCCATTAGTGAGAGAGTTGCCTGCAATAATTGAACATTTCTGAAATAACCTTCCCTCCTTCCTTCAACCAGAGAAGTGCGAGAGAATACAGTGCAGAGGGTGAGACTAATGATCTTGGAAGTAGGACTAGGGGGAGGAGCCTACAGGAGAAAATACAGGAGAGAGGGAGAATGTGACTGCTGTCATATATATAGTAGGATATGTATTATTTATTTATTTATTTATTTTTTATATATTTTATGTTTTCAATCATCAGGCTTTTTAGAAATAATATTATTAACTAATATTCATAATTAAACAAATAAGGCAAATAGAAAATCATGTTTCTCAGGACACATCTGCTGTCTGACTAGTGAATCCTAATTAGCATATAAGGATTAATTTAAAGTTCTGCTTTCCTAAATGCACCGTTATCCACAAGATGGCAGTATACGTGCATTAATATCCCACAAGAGAACAGCCAGCGGTTCTAGTGATGGGAAGTGAATTATTTCAGCGAAACGATTCCTTCGAGCTGTTCGTTTCAAATAACCAGTTCAAAAAAGCAGTAACGTTCAGCTGTTGTTTTGCGTCATTGCGTAATTACGTCATCGCCAGTCCCTGATCAACTTTTATTCGTTCAGATCAGTTTATAGCCATGTTTAGGTTCATAAAATATATGTAGAACCTAACATAATTTGCACTGGCAAAAAATAATCGTACACAGTTTATTTAGCAGAAATTTCTTTGCTGAAAAGGGTATTTATTAAAACCAATGTTTCGTATGTAACGTTAGGCCAAAGCTGCAGAACATACTACTGTTTCTATTTCGACTGCATTATTTTTACATGGCAGACATAGAAAGACATGGATATTAAGCTGGACAGTGTGTATGCTAGTATGCTATGCCGAATTCCGGCAAGAATCAAAAAGAATCATTCACCGGTTCACAACAAGATCGAATGAAAAAAGTATTCGTTCAAGAACTGAACATAAATGTGAGGTTCACTAACGATATTCGTCTTACAGTAATTAGTCCCAGCCTAAAGCAACAACACCAACCTACACAAGTAGCCTGCTATTAGTGAAATTTGTTTGCTTTCCCTCCTTCAGAGAACTCTCCACCAGTCATCCAAAGTGCTCTACCAATTATTATTTTTGGTTTAAAACAAGCAACTTATTTTAGGCACGTACATAATGTCTGTTTCCTCAAAAATTCCACTTATGTGCCCGTGCGACTGGAGGTCCATGAGGTCACCAGCCCACAGTGGTGGGCGTGAGGGGGCAGTTCAACAAGGCGTAACTTTGTTTCGACTTTCCTGAAATTGTAGGAGATCAACCAGTGAAAGTTTAGGGGATGTGCAACAGCTGAGAGAAGCAGAGATTCACATTCGAAGGAGTATTCTACTGTGAAACTTGCACTCGCAGCAAAAGTAAGCTAACAACTGCATCTGCTTTGTTTTATTAAGCTATTGTATAGTCGTATTTTTTCCTTCTTTCAAAGAAAATAATCAAAGCTGTAGTGAATATTTCATTTTAACATCTGTTACCCGAAGTTCTGGTTTTACAGTACAGCACAGAACAGTTTCCTTCTAAGACAGAAGATAGAAAAAACAATGCTTCTAATGGATACCTATGACGTCATGCTCGAGACAGTCTATAGGATGCAAGTAGTTTATGACTAAATGAGAGATAAAAGTTGTGCCATGGTGTTGATTTATGTGATTGGATAAGATGTATTTTTACACTCAAATGTTTTTAATGACAACCTCTTTACATTATTCATTATTAATGTACAGCCTCTGCAAAAGTGTGCCTTTGCTTTTGGTTCAGGTAGAACACTGGGTTATTGCTTTGGGTAGTATTACACAGGACTGTGACCCCTCGAGAAGTGAACCCTTATTTCCTGTCAGAATCCTACTCATGGTGGTCAGGGGCTTTGCTGTGTGGAAGTGCAAAATACTAACAGACAAGAACCAGGTCTTTAGGACAGGAATGTGAGGCAGTTCCAAAGCTGTAGATGGCTCAGAGCAATAAGTCTTGTCCAGGCGAACAACCTTTATACCAAATACATTTCTAAATAAGCACTCTGGACTGTGTGGTGGGCTTTACGTAGGCTAAAATTCACTTTAGGCCAAGCACTTTTTTAAAAGAACTGCCGCATTAGGCTGCTGTAGAGCAGAAGATTGAATTTTCGTTGAGACTTCTGGTGTCCATGTCTGTTTGCCACATGCATTTGGACAATGCAACTGTAATTTAGTTTACATATTTAGTTTTAGTTCAGGTTACAGACTTTACCATTTTGATGTAGACAAAAACTGTTTGAGAAAGTGAGCGGAAGTCTTAAAAAAGTGGTTTTGTAGATTTGCCTCTTTTATCTTGGAGTGGCAGTCTTAAGGGAACACTTGGAAGCATGTTACTTTTTTTTTTTTTTTTGCTTTTTAGACAGACGCTTACATGAAAGTGGGTACAAGAGAACCAAAACGTCTTGAAGACTCACTCTATTAATCACTTATTTTTTCTGCACAGTGGAGTTCAAAAGTGTGAGAACCTTGTGTATTTAGGTTTTTAAATTTAACACTTCATTAATAATTTTATTATATAATTATATTATTAGCATTAGAATTAGAGGTAATTGAAATGGAAAGATAGCACTGGACATGTCTGTGCAAAACCCGATGAGCCATGTTATATATTTAAAAATGACTTTTTGTACAAAAAACTTAACAATGTCACAGATTTGCTAGTGCAGATTTCTAAATAATTATTATTCAATTTACATCCTAAAACATTCTGTGTATTTGCATGTTTAAATTTGATTTGAAATGCCAGGTTTTTTAATTGAATTTTGCACTCTGCTGTGTATAAAGTGTTTTTCCCCCCCAGCGTGGAAACCAATTACCTCATCTACTCATGCTTACCATACTTCCATCAGCACGTCCAATTATGCCACTAAAAGAGGTTATCTAACATCCCAATCAAAGTGTCATCTGTCAGACTTTTATGCTTAGTTAAACTGTATTTTCTAATATGATTCTTTTCCTTGGTATTCAAAGTGAATATTATATTTTTCTGCTTAGGTCATGACTAATGTAGAGGAATAATATGCCGCAGTGTGGACTAAACAAGTCTCTCTCTGTCCTCATTATTGTACGCTTTGATGTGGGATGATTTGGTGATGGATGAAAGTTCACATGCTATTCTCCTTGAGCTCATGACTTTCAGTGCTTTTGATTAAAAAAGTACAGATAAATGGCCAGCTGGAAATCTTAAAATGCATGAATTATGTCTGTTAGCATCAATAATGTCTTTCTGTGCTGCCTTTAAATAACACTAACAATAAAAACCACTTCCATTGCTTCACTTTACACCTTTTTTGTTGTTGCAGGCCATAAAAACCTTCTGAGCCTCTGTCATTATGCTGGCCCTCTGGTCTGTATCATTTGTACTATTGAGCATATGGAGATTCAGTCACGCGCAGTATGAGCACTTGGGTTACCATCCGGGCTACGAAGACCCTGCACAGGAGCTTTATACTGCACCAGAGCTTCCTAAAGATATACCCAAAATACAGCTACGTCTGGCAGGAGAGAAGCGCAAGCACAACGAAGGACGCGTTGAGGTCTTTTATGAAGGAGAGTGGGGGACTGTGTGTGACGATGATTTCACCATTCATGCAGCCCAAGTAGTATGCAGAGAACTGGGTTATGTTGAAGCTGTCTCCTGGTCTCCATCATCTAAATATGGGAAGGGAGAAGGTAAGCTAGTGTTCAGAATTATATAGTGTGAAACTGATGCATTTTCCTCAATTAAAATCACGTTGCAGTTAAAGAAATAGTTTACCCAAAAAGTGAAGAATTTATGAAAATATACTCACCCTCAATTTATGCAAAATAAATTTGTTTCTTCAAAACAGATTTGGAAAAATTTAGCTTGCTCACCAGTGAAGAGAATGGGAGCCGTCAGAGTTATCTTAGACCAAATATCTGATAAAAGCATTACAATAATCCAGTTACGTGGATTACTTGTGGATTGTTGTGAAGTTTTATCAGCTGTTTATTTTGACGGCACCCATTCACTGCAGAGGATCCATTGGTGAGCAAGTAATGTAATGCTAACATTATCCAAATTTGTTCCAATGAAGAAACAAACTTATTTACATCTTGGAATGCCTGACGGTGAGTAAATTTGAGCAAATTTTCGTTTTTGGGTGAACTATTCATTTGATAGTACAAGTTAGCACATGTCCATGGACACCTTTTTTGTCTTCAGTATATAGTTTTAAATGGACCATCACTAAAAATTAATTTTTAAAAGTACAACACTTCATGTAGACTCATATGCATAATAATAAAATGCAGAAGTATTTCTTTATGGAAAATTGATGACTTCTAGAATATTTATGCTGACTTCCTGTGTTTTTAGGCCGTATCTGGTTTGACAACGTTCACTGCAAGGGGAATGAGAAGAGCTTGGCCCAGTGTGAGTCTAATGGCATAGGCGTGTCTGATTGTAAGCATACTGAGGATGTCGGAGTGGTTTGCAGCGACAAGAGAATCCCAGGATTCAAGTTTGTTAACACCCTCACCAACAACGTCAATGTAAGTGAATTCAATACAGATGTGTTTCTTCTGTTATTGTGTAAAACTGTTCAGAGCCATTGTGCCCAATTCAATTTTTAAGGCAAATGGATTTTGAAAGCAACTTCCAAAAGCACAATTACATTTATGTTCCATGATTATCAAGGAACAAAATTAATAGAGCCCCATTTTGAGGCCAAAATATGTCATTTAGCGATGTGTGTACATGGGTGGTTAGGGGAATCTGTCAAAAATTTTACAAAATATTAATTTGTCAACACAACCAAATTTAGCATTTAATGAGAAATGTATTGTATATCCATTTAGATGTCGGCCTTTTGTGAAAATGACTTTTGCAGCTGAACTGCATACTAGGATATCTTTACAAATGCACTGTATAATGCAGGAATAAGGTGCCATTTAGCCTTAAGGTGTTCAGTCCTGAAGGTTTAAATTAAAGGAAAACTCCACTTCCAGAACAACAATTTACAAATAATTTACTCACCCCCTTGTCATCCAAGATGTTCATGTCTTTCTGTCTTCAGTCGTAAAGAAATTATGGTTTTTGAAGAAAGCATTTCAGGACTTCATTGGTCCCCTGATTTTAAACTTCCAAAATGTAGTTTAAATGCAGCTTCAAAGGGCTCCAAACGATCCCAGCCGAGAAAGAAGGGTCTTATCTAGCGAAACGATCAGTCATTTTTTTAGAAAAATAAAAAATTGTGTACTTTTTAAGCACAAAAGCTCGGGTAGCACAGGCTCTGGGATGCACATCCATGGGTCGTTCTTGAACGATTCGTTCATTTTGATGTGATTTGGGAAGAACGAGTCGTCTCGGGGAGTTCAGTCTTGCATGCGCAACATCCTATTAGGTTCAGTACTGGAATTAGTTCACCTGTTTCGAGTCTTCGGGTTTTTCGAGTCGTTCGTTCATCTTATGGGGCTGTCA